>DF242432.1:0-28404 GCA_000507305.1 Breviolum minutum Mf 1.05b.01 | reverse complement strand
GAAGAAGAAGAAGAAGAAGAAGAAGAAGAAGAAGAAGAAGAAGAAGAAGAAGAAGAAGACGAAGAAGAAGAAGAAGAAGACGAAGAAGACGAAGAAGACGAAGAAGACGAAGAGGAAGAAGATGAAGATGAAGATGAAGATGAAGATGAAAATGAAGATGAAGATGAAGAAGATGATGAGGACGATGAGGATGATGAGGAGGATGATAATCAATAGTATTGGTGAGGGGAACTCTGGCTGGTTCGGCAAATTCATAGATGACAGACGAATCGTACAAAAACAATCAAAAACAAAAATTATGGAGAAGCGGCAGATTTGCTACAAGAGGACAAACAGGGTTGATTTTGCTTTGGTCTTTGGCAGGAGTTTGATGAAGTCATTGCCGCTCGGATGCACCCAAAAAAGAGTACTGAATGAGAGGATGTGATCTCAGTCGTGGTCCAGAAACGCCCGAAAGCTTGTTTGCCTTTGTTTCTTGTGATTTCACTGCTTTTCAATGGTGTAAATCTGACATCATTTGTTGAGACCTCATGTCTTGGGTTAAGTTTCCAGCCGTTCTGCCAGCTGGCCTTGTTGGCAGGAGCGATCAGTCCCCAATGTAGAAGGAGTTTCTTAATGGAGTTCGCCCAAACCATTGACTTTCGGGCAGTGAATTTAGGGTTTCACAATCCAGCTCATGGGATACCGACTCACTTAAGAAAACCTGCGAAATAAATGGCAAAGCTGGCACCTCTGAACGATCGGCAAGGTAGAATACAAAACCAACCTCTACCTGACCAGCATTCTGCTGCGATTGCCTGAGAAGCAGCAACAGATGGCACATAGTCCTGTGAACTTTGATGGCTACAAGTTCTTCACAGGTACCAGCAATGAGTGCAAGTTTCAGCTTGGAGACAAGAACTACCTCCCTGGCAATGAAACGGAACTTGCTCGTGACATGGCTGGCATGAATGAAATTAGCAGCTGTGTGGCAGACAATAGCGACACCGCAGGGGATATGAAGCCCAGAAGGTCTACGGCGCACTTGAAATTCCATCCGCATCCCTTTGAGCACAATGAGCCACTTGGCTTGAAAGCTAAATGTGGATAGACTATACGTTTTGACATTGTATAGTACCTTCAGGAACAAAGGCGTGCGAAGAATTGGGAGTGGCTTCTTTGACTCTGTGATTTTTCGATTGAATGTTGGGATGGTTTTGTGTTCAGCCGCCAGGAGTGGATGGAGATACTTTTCCATTATGATCCGAAATCCTCAGAAGACTCCTGAGGGAAGTTCGATGGACGGGCAGGAGGCTAATACATTCCAAATCATCATGAACACCAGCTATGATGAGACTGTGGCGTCCATGTCCTTCAAGGCCTTGCCAATCAAGCCCTGGTGGGTTTGCAGCTATACTCCCTGGTTGGTGACCACCCCATGCACCGCAGACTGTGGGGGTGGCTTCCGCACCAAAGTTCGAAGAAAACTACATGCCAATCCAGAAAACTTCGATTTCAAGCGTTTGAGAAACTGCCATGAGAATATTGAAGAGCATGAAACCTGCAATACACACGAATGTGATCTTGCCGCACTTACGAAAAAGTGACAGACATTATCATTTGTTCATATTTTGACTAAGGTTCTGGAAGATCATAACCTGAAGTGATTCGTTTTTACCTGGACTAAGGCGATGTTGATTGCCGGTTGAGTGAATGGACTCCTTGGGCCAATGGTGAATGTTCTCGAAGTTGTGGCAATGGCACCATGGTGGAACGTCGCAACGTGGTCATGGGTCCCAAGGGGAAAGGACGGATCTGTCCTCCCTGGTCGGCTGAAGGTGTACGTGTTCGGGTGGTGCCCTGCAATACGGCACCGTGCCCGGCGAGTTGCGTGGAGTCGCCATTGGCCACGGATTCTGAGGAGTTGGTACAGAAGGCCAACAACGAATTCCTTATCTTCACTGGTATACCTCCTGCAGGTGTTTCAGTGCTTCCTGAAGCCAAGGAAATAGATGAGGGACCCGCAGAACAGGGCAACGAGGACAAGGGCAAGGGCAGTGAGGTAAACACAGCCAAGGAAGATAACGAGAAGGACAAAGATGAGGAGGAGGACAAGGAGACGGAGGACAGCCATGACAAGGATAACAAAGAGGTGAAGGAGAACGGCGACAAGGAGGAGGAGGAGAACAACGAGAAGGACAAAGAGGAGGAGAAGGACAAAGAGGAGGAGAAGGAGGACAAGGAGAAGGAGGACAGCAACGAGAAGGAGGGCCAAGCGGCTGGAGAAGACACTGAGGATAGCGAAGCTTCAACGCATTCACTTGCTGCATTCCTAAACTTGCGCCAAAGATATATATGTAAACTGCATTTCTGAATACTGTATATATACAGTATATATATTTTAGGCCAAGGATCACCAGGCAAATTGGGAGCATGGTTACCTCTCAAGAAATCATGTTGGCTGCTTAAACCAGAGGCCGTCTCACTTGATGCCGCCAGTGTGATCCGTACGCCTCATCTATTTTTGGGCTGAATAGAACTATTTGTCAAATTGATTGATGTGAGAACGATGGAATTTCCTCAATCCATTCAGGCGCAGGGTATCCTAAGTGGAGGATTTTCATCCATATTGCTTTCGAACTAGGCTATATGACCATGCGGATGTTTTCGGAAAGTAGTACACCATTTCATATGATTCGTGGCCGCCTTGTTAAGGTGCACGAAGAGTTGATATTTGTTTATATGTATATATACATATACACCCCCACCTATTTTTTCAGGGTTCATCATCTGAGCCTAGGACCAGGAGCAATCATTGCTGCAACCTGGCAGAAATGGTCTAGTCACACGCATAACACCGTGGGCTCGATCGAAACACTCAAGAGGAAAAACCCATAACTTTGGAGGGACCCAGCTTGCACTTGTATGAATCATTTAGAGATTTTGAGGCAGAGGTGTTTGCCAGAGTTGAAAAAATTGTATAAATGGGACCTCCAGGGATCTTGAATCCTGGGATCTCGCGCAACCTGTTTTCAATCTGCTGAGGTCGTTTGGGCAGACGCCCCAAACTCAATTGGGATTGTCGAAGTCCAGTTGTTCTGAGCCTTGCGGTGGTGGACGACGTTTGGTGCCTGGACAAAAAGCATTCCGGATGTTACAGAGTGAGAATCGATTGGGCTGGTAACAATCCGTGGGCTCGAAAAGACGATGGATATGCGGCTGAATAGACTGTGACGTGAAAAAAGTAAAACTATTTTGTAGTATACTGATGAGATTGAAATCTCTCAAACTTGAATATCAATATATGTAAATTTGTTAAACATATATTGTCATACATATATGTATATGGCACCCCTTAGCGACAAAATAAGGACTGTTGGGGGGGTACCACATATGAATGTATATGTATGTATATGTATTATACATCTATGTGATATATATATATATACACATATATACACACACCATTATTCGCGTGAACGTTCCACGTTTCTGGTCCACCCCGCCTAGTGTATGGTGCCCCCCGCATGTATGCCCCCCCCCCCCCCCTACACACGCGCGACTGGTACTAGCACTAGTAGATCAGCTTGTAAGAGCAGTGCTACTTACTTGTACTGGAAGTACTACTACCAGTCGGGGGTGCATAGTATGGTATATTTTAGCGAATGTGTGTATGCAAGCACTAACAACGAGCATGGTGCACGGTATCTTCATCTATATCATTTTATATCACACCAGCAAACACACTTCAAAAGCAACCCCCCACTTTGACACACAAACACCCAAATACGTTTTGTCTAGCTGATTGATGATGAATCAGATCAAAACTGGATTTCTTTAGTGCAAAGAGTGCCCAATATGAGCTTCTCAAGTGCTTTGACAGTGTTCTTTTGTGTCCAGGTGCTGATACCCTCTGAACAAAAAGTGTCGTCAGAGAAGGAGGACAAGTCTTGCTACACAGCTTTTGAAGAGGATTGCAACTAGGTGTTGGTTTGCAAGCTTTTTGTTGATACTGCCCATTTTTGGGGAACATTTCCAATTTCACTTGCCTTTTTTGAGATGTGTGGCAGCAACAACACCAAGGTAATGTCTTCGAATGTCAACCTTTCATGCTTCAACCGGCCTCACCTTGGCAGCTGCTGGGTTAAAAAACTTGCAAGGCTTCTGCAAATTACCCAAGTCCCAAGTTCTTGGTTTCGGTGATGTTTCATATGTGAGTATAATGGCATTCGATGTCAGTTGACCGTCATGTCCGTGGCAGCCACTGAGGTTTCCAGTGGTCGGCAAATGGTTTATGGTGGATGTGGAGTTTGTCATTGATGAATTGGCCGAATCTTTGACTCTTCGTGCACCTCCAGACTTCTTGTTGGCGGCTACCGGGGAGAATAGTGAATGCTTCCTGGTAGAACACAGCTTGACCAACTTGGAGAACTGCACGGTCTATCCAGGTCAAACCAGTGAGAGGACAGGTCCGATCATTGCGCTTGACTTTTCCAACCCTTTGGAGCCACAAAATTCATATACCAAGAAGCAAGATTGGTACCTTACTTGCTTTAATGGTTGATCTTTGTATATTTGTTTCTTTTGTTTTGATATTGTTTGATAGTAATATACTGTAACTATCTATATGATTCTGTGTGTACACACATATATACGTGTCTATTTGGATCAGTTTTACTGAGTAAAGTATTCAGAAGTGACTTCATGCTAGTTGGGGCTCGAAACTGGGTGAGGGGCGCCCAGGGCTGCTTCGCCGTAGTTAGTATGCATGGCTGAAGAAGTGGCGTTGGAGGGCCCTGCAGAAGAAGAAACTAGTGTGGAGGATAGCGAGCTTTCGGAGGTGACCGAGGTAGAGGTTGATCACCTCGAGTCGGCTCTGTTCCACGCTAGACAGCTGGACCTCGTGGGATTGATCCGGCTAGCGGCGGCGATTGCTGTGGAGCTTCAGGCACTCTCCTTGGTGGAGGAGAGAAGGAGGATCCTTGAGGAGGCTCAGCGGTCTGGTGGCACATGGAGGAATCAGATGAGGACTCCCGTGAAGGGGAAAGGCAAAGGAAGAGGCAAAGGGTTCAGCTTGTCCCTGCCACACAAAGGGGGCGGCAAGGGGTCAGCTCCCTACTGAACCGCGATGAAGAAGAAGGAGGGCTACCGGCTCCTTTGCGGCGGTCACTGCATGAGGCTGGCTGGACTGACATGGTCCTGGGGTGCTTGGTGGCTGAGGCGGCTGATGCGGAGCGCATTGTGAATGCACTGATGCCTGAGATTGACCGAGAGAACATGGTGCGCTTGGGTGGCATCCTTTTGGCCCATGCTTTGACTCAGGCATCGAATGGTGAGCGATTGGTTCACCGCATCGCTCAAGCAGCAAGTCAACCGAGTCTGAGCGCTGGCCGGGTTGCAATCAGTGCATGTGAGGCCTAAGCTGGCGAGAAAGATCCACAAGTCTCGTGGATATCAGCTGAGGATGATGGAGGGTGCAGACCCTTTAGAGATCGAGAGGGTGGAAACCCGGAGGTGGGCCTCATCCATCGCAGGCTACATCGTGGAGAGCTCTATGCCAGCGAAGGAGATCGTGGAGGCCACCGGGGATCCGGTCACAACTTGGATCCGACTTTGTGGCAATAGAAGGGCGAGGACATTGAGGCAAGCAGCGAGATCCTGGCACAAGTTCTATGAGTGGTTGCAGCTTGCTCATGGCATCACGTGGCCGAGCTCAGAGGGACAGATCATCGACTACCTGGAGGAGCGTGCTCAGGAGCCCTGTGGTCACACAGTGCCTTCCTCCCTACTTCAGAGCCTGCAGCTACTGGAGTCAGTGGGAGGTCAGGATAAGGAGAAACGCCTGGGCAACTCCCAGATCATTTTCAACGTGGTGAAGAACTTGGAGAAGGACTTGGCGACTGGCGGTCCCCCCGAAGGACTGCTCCCATCTTCACAGTGGCGATGGTCATGTCTGCGGAGTTCCTGGTGGTTTCGCATCAAGGTGACGTGGCACGGATGATGGCCTACATCATGCTGTTGATGGTTTGGGGTGCACTACGCACCGATGATGTCCTGTGGCTGGACAGGAGCAGGACGTTGCTGTCCGACCTTGGGTGGCGATCAGTGCTGGTGAGGTCGAAGACGTCTGGTGCTGGAAGGAAGGTAAGAGAGCTTCCGGTTTTCATCTCCAGACTCACCAGCCTGTCTGGTAAGGACTGGCTCATGGAGGGCTATGACTTGTGGAAGATGATCACGGAGAAGCTCCCGGGAAGTGTCTTCTTGAAAAGCCACGTCCAGATGCTTCGGAGTTCACCAAGAAGTACCTGGATGCGACAAGCTTGGCGACATGGTTGAAGTGGACTCTGACCCAGCTGCCGGCACTTCGACACAAGGCTGGGGTATGGAGTCCCGACTGGACAGAGGGCTTGGTAGACGAAGACTGGGCGGCACGCTGGTCGGGGCATTCTGCAAGGCACTGCTTGCCTTCCTGGGGTGCCGCTGTGGGGATTGCCCGAGAGCAGCGAGCCTTCTTGGGCAGGTGGAGATCCGGTGTGGAGGTGGACAACAATGCCTATGTCTTGACCTCGAGGCAGATTGTCCATGCAGCGCAGGAGACCGTGGTCAAGGCCTTTTGCACCGGAGATCCCAAGTTTAGCGAGATGGAAGTCTTCGAGGAGATGAGAAGATTCGCAGTGGAGCGGGGCCTTGAGGTGAAGGGAAGTCTATGGCGGCACGTGGTTTGGAAGAAGCGTGGCGACAGTGTAGCGATGTTCCAGACCTTCCCCACTTTGAGGTTGGAGCCTATACTCGGAGCACTGGGAGAGGAGAAGGAAGATCCACCCTACCTGATGCCGGAGGACAAGCCTGAGAAGGAGGCCGCTTTTTGGATGAGCGTCTCAAGAAGGACGGGTTTCCGCCGGCTCCATAGAGTGGGAGGCTGTGGAGTCAAACCGGATTCAGTCTACAAGGCCATTGAGATCTCAGTGGTGACAGCAGAAGTAGCCGACAAGAAGTGCCAGGTTTGCTTCAGAGGCGAACATGGCCGTGGCGACACCAGCTTGGAAGAATCCACGTCGGGTTCCAGCAGTTCAAGCACCAGCGACGAGGAGGAGCTGGAAGAAGAGTCCTAAAGGGACTGGAGCGTCGGCATCCGGTGGTCTTTATAAAAACAGGGCGCTAGTGCAGATAGTGTGGGGGGGGGAACACCAGAGTGATCCCTTTTCATTTCATTCAGACACGTCAGAACACTAGTCACTGGATCCATTTCACTTGTGGTCACTGGGCATGCTTCAGTCTCGTTGCTTTCTGTGTTTGCTTGTTTCGTTGTGCACTTTGGCATTCAGTTGTGTAGGTTTCCTTTTTATTTGTGCTTGGGGCATTCAGAGATTTTTCGTTCTAGGTCGTGCAATCTGCATTCAGAAAGTTTTGGTGAGCAGATCTCACTTCAGTCATGTCACCAGAGTGACTTTGAAATTTCAGAAGTTTGGGCCCAACTCAGAAGTGGCCACAGAGGGATGGCCGTAGTTGTGGATGATGGCATGCGCCGGGACTTCTTGCAGAGAGAAGTTGCTGCGGACTTGATCTTCGTGTGGGATGAGGCGGGCGTCAGTTTAGCCCATCAGTATGACCTGGGTCAGAACTACAGGTCGGTCAGAAAGTTTGCAGCGCTTGGGGACACCAAGCAACAGGTGAGAGACGCCTTTGCAGCTGACCTGGCAATCGATGTGACGGCTGGGGCGGGAAGCAGAGCAGCGATGGCGTGCCTAGTCACCGCATGGCAGGTGGCAACGGAGATGACGGAGAAGGAGATCCAAGCTCGAGTGGAAGCCAAGAACCTGGGGGTGCCCAGGCAGGTCTCTTTTTCAGACCGCAATGCGCTGCTGAGTGCATTTGAAAGAGTGCACGGCAGGTTGGAAGAGAGGGAGACACCATCAGTAGACTACATCTCCCAGAAGGTTGAGGAAGTGGAGCAGGGCGAGCTCACGGCGAGTTTGCTGGATGAAGTGGGCAGCAATCAACCTTGGGGTTCAAAGCTCTTTGGATGCCTCGGGAAGGCTTCGCATCACCCGGGAGAAGAAGAAGTCCAAGCTGCCGATCAACTCCGAGGAGCTCAGAGCCAAGCTGAAGTTGGAAGGCAACACCTTGATAATGCTGGGGGCAAAGTTTCGCAACCGAGCTTGGTTCCAGCACCTCACACCCAACGACTACAGCAGGTATGCAGATTGGTTGCTGGGGGAGAAGGTCTTTGGATTGCAAGTTCCAAAGGCTGCCACTGAAGGAATGCGGCCACTCAACCCACCGTGGTCGACCCTACTGCGCTTTGAACATCAAGTGAGGAAGGAGGCCTACAAGCAGGCCATCAGACAGAACCGACCAATTCAGGACACTTTGAGAGAGGCAACCACCAATGCAGAGCTCAAGGAGGTGCATTTCCTCTCTCCAGTGGCCTTGACGTTGACGACCCCTGAAGTTCCGGAGCCCGCAGTCAAGGCGGCGATTCCTGGCGCTGTGGAAGAAGATGCAGCGTGGGTTCCAAGCAAGTTCCAGAAGAAGGGCAAAGGCAAGGGCAAGCAAGGTCGCTATGACAAGAGGTATGGCTACCTTCACTCCACTACACCAGATGGTCGGCAGATCTGCTATGCTTTCCAGGAGGGAAAGTGCAAGGGCAAGTGTGGTCGAGTTGATGTTTGCCAACTTTGTCTGAAGCCGCACCCCTTGAAGGATTGCAAGTTCAAGCAGAAGGCGGCGAAGGCGGCCAAACAGCAGGACGAAAAGAAGGACAACGAGTGACTCTGAGAGGAGCAAGAGAATTCAGTGCACCCTCCACAACCAGAAGTCGAGAGGACGGTCTGGCGTGGACTTTACCTTTTTGCAGGCCTGGAGAGACAGGCTGACATCAAGCACTACCTCCACCTGGAAGCAGAGAAGAGGAGTGCTGTCCTTTGCATGGATGAGTGGGACATCCTTAGAAATAAGGATCATGATCTCACTCGAGAAGACACCTGGACCTCGGTCAAAGACAAGTTGCTTCAAGGTGTCTATGACTTTGTGGTGGTTGCCCCACCATGCAACACTTTTAGCCGAGCTCGGCACAACCGAGCCAATCCGGTCAAGAGACTATCCTAGAGGATTTCCATGGCTGAAGAAAGCGGATCAAGAGAAGGTGGACCAGGCCAACCTCCTGGTACTCAGATCTTTGGAAGCCTGCCAGCTGGCACACCAGGCAGGAGCAATTTTCCTCATCGAGCACCCGGAGCAGCTGGGGATCGCATCTGGCTTGGTCCCAGCATCAATCTGGGAATGGCCGGAGTTCCTGCAATTAGAACAGGCAACTCACTTGGTGCAACTGGCGATTTTCCAATGTGACTTTGAGGCTGAGACTTCCAAGCCCACCAGATTGGGTACCAATGCAATCAGTGCTTGTGAAACTTCACCTTTGGGACGTTTTCGAGGTCCTCCAGTTTTGGATGACCGTGGGCAGTATCTTGGTCCACTGCCCCAACAATGCAGCCATGGCTTCCACAACCACAAGCTCATTGGTAAAGCAGCCGATGGATCTTGGAATACCGGTCCGGCAGCAACCTACCCACCTAAATTGTGTGAAGAAATCGCGCTTCTACTGGTGCAGCACTTCTTGAACCTCAAGGAGAAGGGGGAGGTTGCAGGGGCAAAGCTTCAAGAAGGAGGACAAGAAGAAAGGGCAGAGCTTTCCGGAGAAAGTTGGCCACAACCTGAAGAAGAGGGACCTTTTCATGGAAGACTGGAAAGGGCCGCAACGGACAATGGGGGTCTACCCATTACATGTGGGTGGCTGAATCACCCAAAATCCTTTTGTGATGGAGGAGGCCTTTGTTCCCCTGGACGTTGGAGGCCTAAAGACAGAGGATTGGGCGTCACTGGCAGCAGGAAGACCTTTGTGGAGAACTTGGCATTGCTGGTGAGGACCTTTGTGGTGCAGAAGATCCCAGACATCCGGCGAGCGACCTTTCAGCTTGCCACAGGTCATATGCAGCAGTCCCCGTTCTCGGATGAGGATCTCCAATCATTGAGGAGACAATGGGTGAAATTACTTGGAGGAAGCCAACGCCTGCTTCAAGTCGAACCTCACCAACCCTTTCTCCTTCTGGCACTGGAGGAGACTTTGAGAAGGATGGAGGATGAGGACGTGGAGATCATCTCGAAGACGCCTGGTGACAACTATGTGACTGGAAGAAGAGTGGGGGTTGGAGACCCAGTGGCACCAGCACCCTTGGTCTTCCGTCCCCGAAGGAAAGGCCGGAGCTATGACGAGTCCGTGTTCCAACCAGAGGCTTCCAACTACACCTCGGCGGTTGAGGCAGCAGAGATCATCCAACGACAATTTGAAGAAGAAGAGAGACTGGGGTGGATGTACCCCATTAGCGAGGCAGAGGCTCGCAGACGCTTTGGAGACAGGCTGAGGATTGCCAGTCTGGCAGCCATCCCCAAGGATGAGAAGACAGTGAGGGTGCTCTTCGATGGCACCCACTCAGTGCAGGTTAACAATGAGATCAAGATCACGGACCAGATGGAGTTCCCGACCCCGTCTGAATTGGCCAGAGGGATGGAGATCTCCAGGGAGGATGACTGGGGGGTAGTTTTCTCCATTGCCGCGGACATCATGAAGGCGCATCGTCGGTTCCTACATGCGGTGGAGGACCATGGTTACCTCTGCTGCAAGGCAGATAGCGCTTCCAAGGTGGTGTGGGTCAACCGAGTAGGGACTTTTGGGGTGGCCTGTGCAGCTCTTCACTTTGGTCGTTTGGCTGGCTTGATCTTTCGGATGGTCATACGGCTGCTTCGTCACCAGCCCTGCTTCCAGTACCTCTTTGCGGACGACCTGAAGTGGGTGGTCGGTGGTGCAACGAAGTACTTGGACCTATGGATGCTGATAGTGGGATGGCTGATGGTTGGCACCCCCTTCAGCTGGAGAAAATTTCGTGGTGGTCTGGCCTTGGACTACGTGGGTTTCTGGACGGACTATGGCAGGTTTAGATTGGGACTCAATGAGAAGCGGGCCCAATGGGTTATCCAGACCATCGAGCACTTCAAGCAGTCCAACTTTGTGGCAAATGGCCGTAGCTTCACTGAGCTGCTGGGCCGATTGGGCTTCGCCTCACAAGCGGTGCCCTGCATGAGACCAATGCTGGGGGTGCTCTATGCCTGGAACACGGTGTTGACGCCATTTATGGCGGCAAGGATGCCGGGGCTGGTGGCAACTACGCTGGAGCTGGTGCAGGAGCGCTTCAAGAAGGGTGAGCACACGGCGGCTTGCTGGTCGGCGGGGCAAGTAGCTGCTGAGAAGTTCTGCACTGATGCCAAGTGCGAAGAAGGGCGAATCGTTCTTGGAGGTTGGGAGCTGGGTCAAAGCTCGACTATGGCGGCAAGATGGTTCTCATTCACCGTCACTGCGGATGAAGCTCCTTGGTTGTACTACCGAGGGACTGATATGCAGAAGATGAGTACGGCGGCAGAGATGCTGGCCACCTATGCAGCGCTGCATGCTTTTGGCTTCCTGGAGCGGGAGTTAGACCACAACCGTGAGGAGATGCTTTCACTAGTGGCTGGGGGCACAGACAACCTGGCAAACGAGCAGCTGGCGAGGAGGAGACTTACCACTAAGCTTCCGTTGGGGCTGCTGATGCTGCAGCTTCACACCAAGCTGTGGGACAATGGCTTTTGGCTGAGAGTCAAGTGGCGGCCTCGCGAAGAGAACACTGAGGCTGACGACCTGACAAATGGGAACTTCAAAAAGTTCTCTCCAGAGAAGAGGATCGAGATGAACTATGCCTCCTTAGACATGCGGCTGCTGGAAAAGTTGCAAGGAAAGATAGTGGCCTTCGAGACCACAGCTGCTGAACTCCGTGAACCTGGATCAAGCAAGAGAGGCTTGACCAAGAGACAAAAGGTCAGCTCTAGGACGGACTGGTAGCAGCATTGCCTCGATGAAGGGGGTCTGATCCAAGATGGATGACATTGCGGCTACCAGGACAAAATAGATGAGCTGAGGAACGCTGAATAGTTGGATCAGTTTTACTGAGTAAAGTATTCAGAAGTGACTTCATGCTAGTTGGGGCTCGAAACTGCCCTCCCTTGTCTACGACCCCTTCCCTGAGTTTCGAAAGCCGCGGAGGGGGTCTGATCCAAGATGGATGACATTGCGGCTACCAGGACAAAATAGATGAGCTGAGGAACGCTGAATAGATATATATATTTAAATATATATATATATATACATATATATATGGTTTTTGAGATGGAATTCCAACAAAAGTCTTCTACAGCCCAAATCTGAAAAGTTTGCAGTTCCGCAGTTCCCAGGTACTTTATCCGTTTCTGGGTTCAACATCCTCCGCATTGCAGTGGTGGTAGCACGTCGGATGGTCGTTGTCTCGGTGTGAGAGGCGAACGTGAATGGACCTTGTCGCTCCAGATGAGCGAGCCCAACAAACTTTGGGATATGGTGAAAGGCGCTTTTTCTTTTTTTTGCAAACATTTTCTGCACCAAGTTTTGAACAACATTGAGGCTTTCATGGAATTTGAAGTCAAACTGGAAACATCAGTACTCATAATAGAAGCCTAATGGGAATGAATCCCCCCAAAACAGGTTCTTACGAGATCTATGTCGATGAAGAATCAGCCAAAGCCGCGATTGAATCCAATGCGGAGAAGAATCTGCCCATCGATACAGCACAAGAGGTAGATGCACCAGCCAAATTGATCAATGCTAGCCATGCAACGGTCAAAGAAAAAGCAGAGGCGAAGGAAGACTCTTTGATGCAAAGGCAAGATACCGATACTCGTCCAGTGAATCGCCACAGAAATTATTGGGAGAGGAGCTGAGAGCAGATGTTGTCAGATCTGAGATGGCAGAAAGAAAAAAGGAGCGTCTGCCAGGTCTGACGTCCGACTTCGTCAAAGACAGAATTACAAGTTGTGATCCAATGAACTGTTACCTGTTTCAACCACTCCGCTTGCAACTCTTGTGCCGAAAGCTGTTTCCCGTTCGACCTAAGATCTACTTCCTGGACAAGCTCGCAGATTCAGATTTGACAGACAATGATGCAGACCGTGCCATTGAAGAAGTGATACATGTATCTTGGTTGCATGGAGGGTGGCAGAAACTCACCATATTTTTTCTGCCTTTCAGACAAAGGCAAGTTTTGCTAGTAAACTAGTAGAGATGAGTGGGATTTTGTAAAGATGCAGAGGTACGTATATAAAACTGATATCTATTTTCTATCATATGATGTACATACTGTCTTATGCCGTCAATATATTCCACAACACCCTGGGAAGTTGCCATCTCAGCAATACTTTGCGGTTTCATTGCCTTCTCAAAACAACTTCGCCGTAGTTGTCCAGCATTTCTGCGTTTGCATACTGGTTTGTAGAAATATGAATGGTATGGATGTCCTGAAATTCTGTCATTAGTTGTCCCCCAGTTCCCTTTCGTTGGTTCTAGGAAGATATCCCAAAGCACTCAAACCAAGGCCATCGGCGTGTCAGTCGGCTTTGCATGGGAGCAGCAGCATGGCATGAAATTGAGATTGGGCTGCTGGTTGGGAGCTGTCCTTTATCATAGTATGAACAATGTCATGATTTAATTTAAACATGGCCAGAGCAAAACATAGGCAATCTATTGTTTCAAGGAAACAAATGAGAATAAACGCTCTTGCAAGTCTGGGCATGGTAAGGGTCATGATTTCCCTTGCTAAGGGCATTTGATGCTGGAGTGGAGACCATCGGTACCTTGTTTGCACGGAGCTGGAAAAATTTTGAACGGGGGAAATTTGTTCAAATTTCGATCCTCACTATTGGGCTGCACACAGCAAGATCATTTGATCATTTGAACGGAAAGTGCTAGTGGTCCCGAGTGCTTGTGCTTTCTGCCGTGCCAGTTCTGTTGTGCAAGTCACGTTGAAGTCTCCATTTTCCTCCGGGAAAGATGTTTGCCGAACAAGTACCTGCGACTTTGTTAGTTTGACTTGACCATGGTGCGCCTGGAACTCGCCAGGTGAATTGACAGAGTCTCTAGGGACGTGGTATCCTGTCTTCGCACGGCTGGGCTTTGCAATGATGATCAGTGCTGTGCCACGGCGGAACGGCGTGTGTCGGCTCTATTGATGCTTGAATAGGTGAACTTTTGTGAACTTTCATCGGGGGATCCTGACAAGACTCTTTCTGGAGAACAGGCACGGAATGTTTTTCAATTAGTGAAAGTGTGATGAATTGATCTATCTTTTTCTCTTTTTCTTGGATGATTCTCAAATCTCAGAAGTATGAGATTTCTCCACCATTAAAAGGATCCAGATGTGTTTGTCCGTTGTAGCATTGCTAAACCAAACGGGACCACTGTCGCCATTTAGCAATTTGAGGTGATGGTCCCTGCATGGCGCCTTTATTTGATCAAGAAATCTATGGAATCTTGGAGCATTTTTTGGGCCAAGACCTCACCGACGATTTCAGTTTCTTTGATAGTCAGATTTTTCAGCCAGACATGGTGCTTGTAAGGAAAAACATGTGCAGTGCAAGCAGAAGATGAAGTTGAACGCAGCAGGCCTGAGAAACAATTGTTTCTTGGTAGCAGTTGATACGGACTGACTACCCTTTGCCTTGGGGCAATGAAGCAGGAGTCCTTCCTTTGACAGGTTGTTTAACATTAGTTGCAGCTGATATTTTGTTGTATCTTGCATTCTGCGGTCTACTTGGATGCTTCAGATCACATGCTAAGGTGAAGCAGTGCTGATGATTGATGCCAAGCATTGTGTTTTGGATTGAAAACGTTTCGGAACAAAGATCAGTTAAGTAAGTTCGATGGTTGGAGAGTTTGGATGCAACGTCTGTTTAGTTCAGGTACAGTGAATGAACTTAGAATGCACAGCTTTAGTTCACGCGGGGTTCAATTTTTTTTTGTTCGTAGAATACTGGACATGGCATAGGAAAAAAACGAGTGGTTCACTGCTCATCTATTCTATGTTTATGTTTAAAGGACTGTGGTTCACTGGTCAACTTTTGGATTTCGTCTCGTTTGTGCTGGGGATAGCACTGCCCGGATCCGTGGGCAGCGGATAACCGACAGCTCAGGTCACATGTGTGGCTTGGAAATCATTGAGGAAGAAAAAACCGCTTACAAGGTGCAACGACAGAGATGCGATGTGGCCATTGAATGCCATTGACATTTCTTACATTTCTTGGTATTCCAATGATTTGCGATGTGCTTGCTGTGATCTCGGGTCCTCTTTTGGTAGATCCAGACAGCGGATGTCAGGAGACACTGGAGGGAAATCGTTGAACAAACTCCTAACAATTCTCACAATTCTCACAATCTTCATGCCTCGTCCTTGATGCTTTGACTCTTCGACTGGCGTTTCAAACAGGCATGGAATTAGAAGTGACACCCTGACGCTTCAATATCTCAGACCTCTTGGTTGGCACATGCAAGCCCTCATGCTTGCGGTTCTGGATTCAATCGCTGCAAGTGGGTTTCTCTCAGCTGTCTTTTTGATGAACAATTTTCTATTAGCAAAGAATCTAGAACTGGTGTGTCAAAGTTGCGGTGTCTAGCCTCTAGTTTCTTGCTCCTGCAGGACTTTTCAGAAAATTACAGACTCACTGAGCTATATATAAGTTTTTAGCTTTTGGGGATTATTTAGGCACAAGGGTCAGTAAGTTCAACATTCAATGTCCAAGTCCATTGTCACAATCATGCTGTTCAATAGTGCTTTAATGGCCAGTAAAAGTCCCTCGCAGCAGGAGTGTCAAGTTGTCAAACATAGCAAAATCGCTGCCTACTTTCTGCCTTGAGATGTATGTGTCGCAAAATGTATGTGCATTCTATGACAAGCTGGAACACTACCGAAAGAATCATCGAATGAAAACATATGCAGGAGAACAAACGTGAAATCTTGGTTTGGAAGTCTTTCCGTTGAATTTGCAGACACATCTTGAAGATTATTTCTTGCTGGCGCTGCTG
Organism: Breviolum minutum Mf 1.05b.01; assembly: GCA_000507305.1. Taxonomy (NCBI): domain Eukaryota; class Dinophyceae; order Suessiales; family Symbiodiniaceae; genus Breviolum; species Breviolum minutum. The sequence goes on along the minus strand of DF242432.1, from coordinate 12,449 downwards.
TTTTATAGGTGCCTCTTAAAGTTCTTTTGTTCGGTTCCAATTTCCGTCTGTGTTGTGATGAAACTAGTCTTTTGAAGAGATGTTTGGCTAGAAAAAAACAGTCCTCATTTCACCTTGAAAGTTATTCCACCTCTCTTGGTGCACCTTTTCGGGCCAACAAGTCTGCCCATTTCAGTGCCAAGCAATGTTGCCAAAGTGCAAGGAAAAGACCCACATGGGTCGTTCGGTTTGTTTCATTGGCGTTGTGCGGCGATTAGAGATTGTCGTGGCTATCACGTAAGGGGGTTTGCCAGACTTTTCAACTCCGCAGCCCGACATTTCATTGAGGTGTGGCCCCCCCCGAGGGTTACAGTAGTTTGTGGCGATGTTTTCGTTCAAAACATGGAGAAGCTTGAAGTCCTGGGGCCAGACCAAAAGAGTCAGACACAGAATGGATGGTGAACTTGAACTATCCGTCTCACCATGGTTCTGATCGCTAGACGGCCAAAGGTCCATCAAAACAGGAGATGTTTGATCTGGAAGTCTGGGCAACTAGATTTTTTGATTTGCAAAGTGGAGAGAGTTTTGGAAATGCTGCCTTTCTCACAGAGATATCACACTTCAGGGGATCCACTGACGTCTCGTACCTTTTTGCAGAGAAGACTCCTTTGGGATTCACAAATTCCATCTAGGAGACGTTGAGGAATGGAGACCTTGAATGATCGGGAGAGGGGACATAACTTCATGATGTGGAATGAACATATTATGCAACTTGGGAAATGCAAACAAACATCTTCATTTTTTGGTGGCACGAACCCCAATGGAAATCCCAACTCGCCTTTTTTTTTCGACCTCCAAGACTTGGCATTCACGGCTAGGCATCAGGTTTCAGCCAAGCGGGATGCCTTGGTGAACTTCAACTCGGTGGTGCAAGTTACAGAGTTTTCCATGCCAAAGCAAGTTTTTTTTTCTAAACAACAAAGGTTGGACAGGAAGTATTTTCAATGATCTGTTTGAAGCTTGATTTTTGAGACATCTCTTCATGTAGCTTGTCTTTACAAACTTGCTTTTGGGACTGACTTGCCATCTACTTATTAGAATTGCAGTATTAAACTGCACATTCCAGCAGCCCAAATCTTGTCCTCTTTCATGGATGCTTTTGTAAGGCAAAGGTATGTAGTTGATCTATACTGCTGTGGCAGTACACAACCTGTCTACTATGGGTTGATATTGGTCAATATATGTATACGTATGTATACTGTATCTACATACTACACACTCCCAACTGGAATCATCAACTACATGTCATAGTCTTTTCTCCTGCGGATTGATCAGATTTTCATACCCATCTCTATAACCCCAACCTGGATCTGTTTTTCAGTATCCATGCATGCCTCTGAACGAAGCTGCATAGTGCTTATCCTGTTGAAGCAATGATGTAGAGGAGAGCATTTCAGAGTTGCACTACCCAGTGAACTTCTCTATCATCCAAACTTTCTATTGAGCCTGGTGGGATGGGTAAGACGACCCCTAATGATATTTGCTGCCAGGCTTGATGACCGAGTTTTTAGTGAACAGTTTTACAGACAAACCTTGCAAGTTTGTTTCTGTTTAAGTCCCCCTAGCTTGGACAAGATCATAAAAAGTCGAACCACCATCCACTAAGCATACAGAATGAATCCAATGGGCTTTCCTTCAAAAGTTAAAGGCTTATGACACGATAACTTGAAACTTCACTTTACCAGGTCGCTTAGCGGCAGCCCTTTTACATGTTCCACACAACCCCAGAAGTTTTCTGAAACTTTCTCTACCAAAGTTGGGATGAAATTCCATTCCTGCCATCTCTGAGGCATTGGGCTGAGGCATGCGTTCTGGTCGCAGACCAAGCTCTTCAAGTCCAGGAGACCAACAATTGAAGATGTTTTTTTGCCCACAAAATCACTAGCTTGGGCTGAATGTTCCCAGATTTTTTTTGCCTTGCTGGGTGTGGTCTAGTTGGTCCCAATGCTTCAGGATGATACCAACGAGAGTCTGGACTGGGGCCTGGCGAAGGCCCGCAGATACCGCCCGGCGATGGGGTAAGAAGTGAATCGCAAAGGATCAGAAAATCCGAGTGGCAGATTCCATCCGAGAGAAGTTGCATACAGGAGGAGTCAGTAGTATTCACTTGATACTCTAGGGTCCGGGTCCGATTCATTGAAACTTGGGGATTCCAACGGTTTAAGAAGAATGTTTGCCGCTAAGATGGCACATTGTTGATTCTGCTTATGATGCTGCTTGTAAGATGAGCTCGACTTGTCAACTTGCACAGGTTTGGTGGGACAGAACAAACAGAGGGGAGAAAGGTTGAACACCAGTATGTTTGTGAAAACTAAGCCCTGTAAAGCATTGCTTTCCCATCCTAACTTGATATGTTCAACTTGATCAAAATTCGGAAAGTCAAGTGACGGTACCAAAGAATGTATAGATATGCTCTCTGTTCATATTGCCTTCAAGATGGGACGTCTCAAAATAGTTGATCCTCACAAATCCCCTCCCTCAAGAAGTCATATATTCACACTTTGGCAAGATGAGGATGTTGGGTCAGCTAACAACAAGGATCCACACACCATTCCACCATTTTGCCCTCCAAAGTCATGTCCTCCTTCTGTTTTGAAAGGAGCTCTTGTCGCTTCTGGTGGAGAAGGAAAAGCCATGCCTGGAAACGAAGGATCCAACCGGACCTCAACAAAAACCATGGGAATTCCCTAAGACTTCTCTTTTTAAGATGGATGGTTTTCTACTTCAAAATAGATGAACACTTGAGGGGCTGATGAATTTTAGGGCAGGAGTCTAATTTTTGCTTCTGTTTCTTGTTGGTTTCCAGGTTGCGACCGAGGTTGATGCAATGGAAGCGATTGGTGTTGGTGAACACCACGTATTTTACCATTCAAAGATTAAGCACAGGACGTGTTGAACATCCTGAATCCTTTGTACAATTTTTTATCCAACGATCTTCAGAAGTAGATACACGACCATCCACCTTGGTGGTTCATTGTCTGGAAGAGTCTGGAACAATTTTTGGACACTCAGTAAGCTGGACAATTTGATTTTATTTGATTTTTCCATCCCACTTGCAGCATGAAGAATCTGAAAGCACCAGTGGATCACATGGTTCCAAACAAAAGCGGCATGAAATTGAAGCAGTTGAGAAGCTGAGGTGAAGCCCTGGAAGTTTTCACGCAGCTAGCTGTCAGCGATGTCACTGAGCACAAGATCGTAGGAATTGGTCGATCCTTTAGGCTTCCGAAGATCGAAACAAAGAAACTTGGGAATTCCCGGTTGGAAAGCAATATGAAACACCTTTGTGTTGTGATTGCGTTCAGGTTTTGCAACGGACTCTTGTTTTTGAGGGGCCGTTGGTGTCTGGATGATGGAAAGGTCTTTCTGCGAAAGTATCGAGAGAACATCGTTTTTGAGTGGGTGAAAAAATACATAAACATTCCTTCTGAGAATTATATATATACACATATATATACATATATATATATATGTAGATGTGTATATACATAGCTATGTAAAAAACATGCGTACCGGTCTCACGCCATCTTGTCATCAAAATGGATGCAGTCCTGTCTCATGCCATCTTGTCATAAAAATGAATGCAGTCCTGTCTCTTGCCATCTTGTCATAAAAGTGGATGAGTACCGGTCTCATGCCATCTTGTCATAGAAATGGATGAGTACCGGTCTCATGCCATCTTGTCAGAAAAATGGATGCAGTCCTGTCTCATGCATTTTTACATAGCTATGGATATACACATACTTCTCAGAAGGAATGTTTATGTATTTTTTGGGTGATATGGTGAGTCATCGTTTCTTTTGAACCTCTAAGGCACAACGTGCAGCGAATCTCCTTTCGAGGCCATGAAATCTGGTGAACATGTCGTCATTCACCAAAGATTTATCGACACCAAAGCCCTGAGAAGCCATTTGATGCCAATTTCATGACTCGGGATCACCGGAAGGGAGCGCGAACAGCGGTCCAAAGCAGACCCAGAGGCCTGGAGGTTGACCGGATTAGCCGATGCCCTGACGAATGGATGTTGATTCATCTATGGAAAAGAACCCAAGATAACCTGCCACGGCCAAGCTGCTTGCAGTTCTGAGTCAACATTCAAAACTATAAGTTGAAAGCCAGGTATTGGAAGAGCTGAAAGCAGGTGCCAATGGATGGGTTTCGCTGCAACAAGATTCCGGCCTTGAGTATCACATCATGAAACCATGGGGTGGGTTCTAAGTGAAAGCAGCTGACCCTATTGACCTTGTGTCATAAAACTTCTATGCGTCATGCATCACAAGTAGATCATTCGCATTGTACATTTTTGGAATTTTCAGATCACTTTGACAAGACCTACGTGAGAAGATGAATGTTTCCTTTTGACATTTGTTCTTTTTTGCCACATCTAAAGTCTCTGTTGCTCACCTGGTGGTTGCTTCAACCTGTCTTTCGTTTGGGCTCGAAAATGCAGTTTCTACTCCTCTTCTTAAGTCAGGCGCGGGCTGTGGGAGCTGATATTCCAGTTGCTGCAGTGACCGGTCCACGCTGACGGTCCGTCAGGTCCCTTCTGCTACGGCAGTTTTCATCACAGAGAAGTGCCAAGGTGGACCTTGGGGAAACGACAAGGAACCAAGGGGCTGTGTAGGTTGTAAATGTCCCGTATGCCTAGATGTTGGATAGGTATATGTGTGTGTTTTACATGTGCATTAGATGTATATCATATGTATATATACAATATGAATATGTATAGAAATATGCAAATTGTGTGTGTGTATTACTATGACTATCGTTATTATATTTGTATACATATCATTTTGCATAGTAGAACATGTATATTGTATGTAATTATATTGCGTATCTTATTTATTTGCATGGTATATGTATGTTATATGTCATTTTATCCCTTGAGTGTCATCATAGAGGAACTGGCCATAGCTCCCTTTTGGGTCAAATTGCATCAGCTGCCAAGTCTGGGTTCTGTTCCGCTTTTGGTCACAACCCAGCTTTTTGTTCTCCGGGGTTGATTGGCCTAGTAATATTTTGAACTTGGGCCTCTTGGTGGGTGTGATGTATATGACAATACCAATGACTGCATACCGGTTTTTCCTGCTCAAGGTTCATGTCTTTTGCCCAGGTTTTGTCTGCTGTCGGCCTCTTTCGTGATTTGTCTTGGTCCCTTGCTTGCCCCGTCTATTGCGGTGGCTCGTTGGTTCCTTTTCTTGGGCTTGGAATTTCGATTGGTCTTGTGTTTGGCTTTGTGCTGTTCCTGTGTGCTCTTCGTGCCTTTGGACTTCGCATCGTTGCCACATCTGACCTTTCCTGCCCTGTGGACTTATCACCTCGTCCCCTGAGAAGATCACATCGTCTCTCAGGGTATTTGCATGAGTGACCGAGCCTCCGCTGAGGCCATATCTGCCTTGACCGAGGCCATCAGAGACTTAACCGTTGCCATTGCTCCTGTGCCTGCTGAGTCCGACACAGCTAGCATTGGTGAGTGGGAACTTTTGGGTGAGGAGGTGGAGGATCACAAAGTTCGGCAGGACGTTGACTGTCTGTCGGTTCGCCATCGACCTGTGGAAGAGGGTCCGGGCCCTACTCCCAATTACTGCTTGGATTTGGCAGTACGCAAGCTCACTGGCAAATTTGCAGGTCCTTCTGCCAGGTGTCGTCGTGCCTTCACTGCTGGCTTTTTCGCCCAAAAGGCAGTCCAGTGCCACACTCCTTATCTTCGTGAGGATCCCCTCCCAGGATTCAAGCTTTGCCATTGGGTGGTGCTGCGGTGTCCAGCCTTCACTTCCCCTGTGCACTTCACCTCTCGTGTGGATTTTGGTCGTGCGATTGAAGGAGGAGTTGAGGATTCGGTGTTCGAGGCCTTTGCATCCTTTACTGAAGTGGAGATCTTTTGCATTGGTGCTGGGATCTCTATCCCAAGGACAGGAGTATGGAGAAGTCAACAATCAGGTACTTCCACGATGAGGATCCCAGCCTCATCGTCTGGCAGCCACCCTCAGAATTGAGGAGAGCAGGCACTCCGCCTGCTACCATGGCCATACCGCTACAGGCTCGAAGTGGTGGCCTTTTGATTGCAGTTCCCGAGCCCTTTTTGGACAATGATGCACTCCTGGATGCCGCCATGGAATCTCATGATGGTGTTCTTGGACCCTCACAGGAATTCACTTCAGACCTTGTGGAGGAGGATGACGAGCTTAATGTGGTCTCCCTAGGACGAGCATGCAGTGTCATAGTTGTCGATGTTTCGGATGCAGCTGTGCCACAGATGTCTGAGTATGACCCCGTGACGCATGATTTTGATTCCTGCTTGGCCTTTGACTCCACACGGCCTGCTTCTCTTCCTCTCATCACGGACGTCTATGAAGCTATCAAAGCATGGTTGGTTTCGTCGTCTACAGCCCCCCGGGTGCATTTTTACTCTGCTCGAGAAGAACCAGAGGAAGTACCCCAGGTGAAATCGATTGTGTTGAAGAAAGGCCCGCCGAAGAAGATTACCAACCAGGCCATCATGGATCAGCTAGCCGCTTTGGGGAGTCAAATGCAGGTCCTAGCAAGTCAGCAAGAGGAGTTGAGAAGAGGAGTGTCTTTGCCTTCTGCCACTCCTGCCGTCGTTCCTTCAGGTTTCATGCCCTTAACCTCCAAGATGCCGAGTTTGTCCGCAAGCCTTCAGGTGCCAGCCAAACCCTTAGCCAGTATCGCAAAGGCCCTTGGTCCACCTCCAAAGACGAAGACGCCAGATGCCGCCGTTGTCACAGGAGGCGTTGCAGTTCCAGCACCCGATCCAACCGAGGTACCAGACCCGTCGGAACCTTCGATGATTGTGAAGGCGATATCCGAACAAAGCCAGGCATTGACCGCGCTTGTTGCGCACCTAGCAGGTGGGGATCCTATGTCGGAGCTCCAAACAGGAGCCTCATCCAGCAGCGGAGTTTCTTTGAGTACCAGAGGCGCCGCAAGAAGAGAGAGAATGCAGCAGGAGCTATCCTGCCGGAGGTCCCAATACTTCCTTCAAGTGCAACAACAGCTCTTTCGAACCATGTTCCCATCACAGCAGGTGCCTCAGTCGGAAGCAGAGCTGGTTGGAGCCGGAGCTACGATGACGGCCTATCTCGAGAAACACGGAGGCTACAAGCACCAGAAAGAGCAGGGGATGGCCCTTTGGATTGCTGCCCATGCCCTCGACAGTGCAATGATGGGAGACCATCATGGATGCCGGGAGTTTCTCGCCATCCTCATAGTTTGCCTCGAACAGGCGGCCCACGACGGAAGCTGGAATGTAGCATACCTGTTATCTCTCCTGGAATCCCCTCCCAACGGAGTGTTCACAGAGCGGGTTCAGACTATGCCAGGGATAGATCGTCCCTTCAGTCCCTTGGTACCTCAACCATGGGCGGCTTGCGCCCTCGCTTACATCAAGGAGATGGACATCTTGACGAACAAGAAAAGCGAATTGCGAGGAGCAGGAAGACCAAAGCCCCAGCTGACCAACACTCCCAAGACTCCCAGCCCACGTCGCCGGCCGAAGTTCCCCAAGAAGCCTGGGTCACCAGACCCAAAAGCAGCCTAAGGAAGATGGAAGATCGAGTTTCACCTATGGCCTTCTCCAGGACTTGTCTTAGTTTTGATGATCGTTGTCCCAATGCAGTGTGTAAGAGGTGCGAAGACACTTCCCAGCCTGTCAGTGTTCCTGTGGCCAACCATCCCACCGCAAAGAACAGCCCTCGGAGAAGTTCACCCAAGAGTTTTGTGCATGAGCCTGTTTCACAAGAGCCTCAACTTCTGACATATAGTCGTTGGTGTTCAAATTTAGTTCCTATGGTTTTGAGATCTCGCACCCCCTTTGGTGCCTTCCTCAGCCACACCATCCAGTTGTCCAAGGTCCTTTCCGATGACCTTGCACCGACTTTCTTTCCCGTGCCAATACCTCCAGGTTATTGTCATGTGATGCCTGCAAACCCCAGCTCTTGTCAGCGTCGTCAGTGCCATGTAAGCCGTGTGTTGCATACGATGGTAATGGCTTTGAATTTCTGGCATTCGGGAGGGAGGTTCATTGAAGCCTCCTCTTTGCAGAGAGCACCGAACCGATTACATCGTGTTTTGTATCGCCGCATTCGGTCGCTTTTGAAGTCGGACGGCCCTGCACTTGCGTTTGAGACGACCAAGGCTGGCCGAAGATTCCCAGAGCTTGTTCCTCGCCTTTCAGAACTCAGCAGTGTCCTCACCTTCAATGGAGCCAGCGGGGATCCCTATGATAAAACCTTCCCAGGCGTTGAAGTTGTGAAAGATGATACCGTGATGCCTGAGTTGCAACCTTATCGTGATTTGGATCCAGACCGACTCTTGCTGTTTGGCACCGGGCATTTTGATGCCACTGAGTTTCTTGATGATGCCCTAACTATGCCCTATCGTGACCCTGACTGCCTAAGCATCGACGTGCCTCCAGGGAGCCGGCCCAACATCAGGGACTCACCCGAGACCGTGTGTAAACTTGCTTCGGTTTGGGATAAGCAGAACCTTCTCACCATCCACCGTGAACATGTCAATCCAGACAAGTACGTTCGTGTGTTTAATGCATACAAATCCACTAGCCAGGATCGGCAGATCGGTGATAGACGTGGGGCCAATTCTCTCGAAGCAAGGATTTCTGATTTTGGACCATCGTCGCAGCTCCCAGCTGGATCAGATCTGGCTGAACTCTCGTTGAACCCTAGGAAGCAGACACTCTCGATAACCATAACAGATAGAAAGGATTTTTATCATCAATTTTGGTGTTCAAAGAGAAAGACCATTGGGAATACAATAGGACCGCCTGTGGAGACATGCAGCCTGCAAGATTGTAGTGCCTATGGACTTTTTCTTCAAGAGTATGCTAACAAGAGGTACGATAGAGCCAGAGAAGGTGACAGACTACATGCAAACGTCGTTGAGCTGCTTCCCCAACATCTATGCCATGTGTCTTTTTGTTCCCTACTACAGGGCGACCATTGTGGAGTCGACATCGCAACTTGTGCCCACACTGCTCTGCTCCGCTTCGCAGGTCTTTTGTCCCAAGGGTCACAACTAGTAGCCAATCGACCACTCCGTGACAGATCCCGCTGTCAGGGGTTGGTCATAGACGATTACTTTAGTGTATCCATTGAACCAGATGGCACCCTACCAGGACATTCTCAAGCCTATAGAGACTATCTCGTTTCCCAGCAGGTATATCTTAGGCATAAGTTGCTTGGATCGCCCCAAAAGGATTTACTTGGCCTGTCGTCAGGCAAGATAATAGGTGCCTGGGTGAATGCAGATGATTCCACAAGGAGGAGAGGTCTTGCAACTTTCTCCGCACCACCTCAAAAGCGACTTGGTCTTTCACATGTGTCCCTTGCCGTGTCATCCTTGACACATACCAGTGACTCCTTGCATTTGTGCCTTGTTGGTGGTTGGGTGTCAGCAATGGGCTACAGACGGCCGATGTACTCCCTCTTCAAAAGAGCTTTTGGCCTTGTGGACACCTCCTGCTTTGATCCCAATCATCCTAAGCTGATTCCTTTGCCTAGACTCGTCGCTCAAGAGCTTGTGCTAGCATCCGTTCTGCATCCTCTAATGTTGTCGGACCTTGGAGCCGTTTATCATGACAGGATTTTTGCAACAGACGCCTCACAGCATAAAGGAGCGATTTGTAGTATGGCTGTCAGTCCAGACCTTGCCGAAATTGTGTGGAAGACGTCCAGGTCCAAAGGTAGCTACACCCGCCTCCAAACCCCTTCTGAGATTCTTCTCAAGAGGTTGGGGGTGCTGGAAGAACAAGATGTGTTAGGTGCTTTGGAGGCCGATTGCTCTCCTACCAGACCACTAGCATATAGGTTCGATTTCATAGAAGTGTATGCGGGGGCGGCGAAAGTTACTTCGTTTGTAGCCCAACTTGGAATATCCGTAGGCCCTGCGATCGACCTTTCATTTTCAGAAGAGTACGATCTTAGGCACAACCATGTCCTTGCTTGGCTAACTTTCTTAGTGACGGAGAGATTGGTTCTAGCAATCATGCTAGAGCCGCCTTGTACGACATACAGCATAATTCGTCGCCCGGCCCTCAGGTCGAAGATGGTACCATATGGATTTCAGCCTCGAGAACCAAAAACAAGACTTGGTAACCAGCTGGCCGGCCGTGCCTGCCAAGTGTTCTACATTGCAGCCATCAACCATGTTGCAGCTTTGCTGGAAACTACCTACAGCTCGTTGTTGAAGCACCTTCCATTCTGGAAGTCAGCAGCCAGCCTACCAGGCGCTCGTCAGACCAGGGTCGACTCATGTCGTTTTGGCTCACCTCATCTAAAGAGTTTTCGTATTATGCTGTCAGTCCATGTAAAGCCTGACCACATGGACAAGAGATGCCAATGCACCCAACCACACATACAGGTGCAGGGCAAATACACTAAAGCATCGGCCACATATACCGACCTTTTAGCAGAAGCCATCGCCCTGGACTTTGAAATCTGGATCAGGTCCGAGAAGCTTAGAGTAGCTGAGGAGGCGTATCCCGACTCAAAAGGACTGGAAAGCGTTGGTGTAAACAACTTGGCCATTTCGGGAGACTGGAGTGTTGACACCGCCTGGACCTTCAGGAAGGAGTCCCATATTAATATCCTTGAAGAAGCAGTTGTTTTGAGACTGGCCCAAAGGTGCAGTAAATTTGGATTTCCTACTCGTGTGACAGCCATGGTCGACAGCAACGTCGTGAGAGGAGCGACTTCCAAAGGTCGTAGCTCATCCATTTCCCTGAGCACAGTGCTTAGGAGGTTTAATGCAATTTGTGTTGCAGCAGCCCTCTACTTCAACATTCCTTTTTGCCCCACTAGGCTGAATGTAGCCGATGATCCAACCAGGGATCGCCCCCTACGTTCCAAATCGCCAGGGATTGACTTTTCCAAACTGTCTCGAGATGAGCTCTTCGATATCTTTTCCCATCATAAACTGAAAAGGTGGGCGGCCAACTGGGCCCGGCTGATTATCAGAGTGTCTGGGGTAAAGTGTTTGGATTGGTCGAGGAGGGATGTTTGTAGGAGGAGGTGGTCGAGCAACATTCAGCATTTCGTGCAAATGGATTTCGACAGCACCTTGGGTTTTCCTGGAGAGGGACCACATCGTCGGCCTCCTCAGTTCCACCTGGGTCCTTCTATCGCTTTGATTGCCCTATGCCTTTTGCTCGTCCCCTGCCGTGCTTGGAATTGTTGCCTCCTTCTCGCCTTGGTCTGCCCCCGTCCAACCACTAACTGGTTCAAATCGCGAAAGGTATTTATCCATATTTCGGCATTGGGCTGCAACTGAGGGGATCGATTTGGACGCTTTGTTGGAAAACAGTCACGTTTGGGTTGAAGAGATCAACATACTGCTTTGCCGTTTTGGCCGTCAACTTTTCGAAGCAGGTAAGACGTACAATCAGTATGCGGAAACGATCAACAGCATCACATCCATCCGACCTTCTCTTAGACGACAGATGCAGGGTGCGTGGGATCTGGGCTATGCCTGGATGAGACAAGAACCCTCACAACATCACCTTGCCATGCCAGGAGTAGTTCTGCTATCTATGATCACCACTGCATTGATGTGGGGACGGGTTTTTTTTGCAGGATGTCTTGCCTTGGGATGGGGTTCGCTACTTCGACCTGGCGAGATCTTCAACATGCAGCGGAGAAACCTGCTCTTCCCATCCGATGGTGGTTTTTCTGTGAGCTACTGCTTGGTGTCTTTGATGGAGCCGAAGACGAGGTTTACAGCTGCTAGACACCAGTGCACACGTTTAGATATTCCTGACCTACTCCAAGTGGCAGTCCTTGCCTTCGAGAAGATGGATGTTAATCGCTATATCTGGCCATATTCACCTCAGACTTTCCGGAACCGTTTCAAAGCGGCCCTTACTTCCATTGGTTTGCCTACATCCCCAACACCTTCACTTAAAGCATTGGACCCTGGGTCACTGCGCGCTGGCGGCGCATCCTGGCTTATGCAAGTTACTGACAGTGGCGACATAGTGAGGAGGCGTGGGCGATGGCAAAACTCTCGAATCATGGAAGTCTACGTGCAGGAGGTCTCAAGTCTGATCTACTTGCAGTTTTTGGACAGCAAGGTGAAGAGTATGGTTTTAGATTTGGCTTCACACTTTACAGCAGTGCTTGAGCGAGCTCAATCACTATACGCTGCAAAGATTCCGTACCATATCTGGTACGTGCTTTTCTCCAGATGAAAAATGCCCTGAGCAGATGGGAATGAAATGNGGGAGAAAATCTTTCTACTTGGTTCAATCTGGCTTTCACCACTGCAGCACCTTCGAGATGAACGAGCTCCATGTGTTAGTCAGCCCTTGACCAAGCTGTGTCAGATCCGAATACACTGGGTGGAAAAGAAGGGCGCTTGAAATGGTATATATATATATA
>DF242431.1:0-57092 GCA_000507305.1 Breviolum minutum Mf 1.05b.01 | reverse complement strand
CATGAATTAAAAAGACTTCTGAATAACCAAACAAAAAAAAAACATGTCCAATATTATTGTATCTAGCAAATGTTTATTGTAGCCCTTTTTCCCCAAAAGTCACATCTGCCAAAAGCGATCAAACGGATACATGATTGACACTAAATCCTGAACCATCCGTTAATAGTGGAACTATGCATGGAAGATCATGGAACTTGTTCACCCGCCTGTGTCTGTTACATCTTTGTCCAACCAGGAATCAACAAGAAAAATCAATTCAAGAATGAATGAGGTTGCACTCTTTTTACTTGGCTTTGCCTTCTGCGGTAAGCTGTAGTGCTTGTTCCAGAAGAATACACTTGAAAAACAAGGCGCAAAAAAGATGCACAAAAATAAATCAACCAGAAAATGCAAAAAGACATGCAACCAGAAGAAACAAATGAATAAAAAGTGTCACGAAAAGTCTCTGAAATATAAAAAGGTCCCAATGCCCCAGAAACCCCAAAGGAAAACAAGATTCTAGAAAAAAGGAGGAAACATGCAACCGAAAATGCGAATTGTCAATCCTCACGTTCAAAACTTTAAAAGATGCAAAAACTCAAGTAAAACGGGGAACATGCAAATCACCTGTTTGTTTGCATTTTTGCTTGCATTTGCTTTGCATTTTTGCGGGGCCTACATTTTTTTCTTGCGCTTTCTCATTTCATTTAGCGTTTGTCATTTTTTGCGCATATATTTCAAGTGTCAAAAATGTCTATAAACCAGTTGTACTTTAGTACATAAAGTTCTTTGCCGAGCTTATGTATATATATATATATGCATATAATTCACCGCACCCGGACTTTTTGTTTCCAACAAATCCAAGCCATTTAAGATGTCGCTGTCCTTGTCGTTTATACCGACCCCATCCGACCCCGTGACCGAACCTCGGAACGAAGACAGCCTTTTCTCGGAAGCAACACTCCTGGCGCACCAAGGTTTGGGGGACCGACCACCCCTCAGTCAAAAAAATTTAGGGATCCAGCGGCTTCGTGTTTCTTTAAGCAAACCCGTAGGGTTTTTTTTTGGGTTGTTTTTTTTAGGGAGGAGGGGTTACTTGTAAAAAAACAAGGAAATGATATAATCATATATATATATATAACCACAAATAGTTTTGTAGGAAACCCGATTTTTTCTCCACTTCCATGATTTTTTTGGAGTTGAGTTGGTCCAAAACCGTCTAAGCCTAGTTAGGGAATCCAACGCATCTGACTTCTCTCAGATCCAACTAGTCCGAAACAAGAACTCCGAAGTCGTAATATATCTTAAGATAGTACAACGTAGTACAACAATGTATGTTTATTTAGCATATGTACATAATGTACCATTGGAATGTACTACCCTTTTTGAGGGGGTGCCAACTTTCAATTTTTTCCTTGCTTTGAGTTGAGCTACCTCGCACCCGAAAATGAACTTTTGGGCCTCTTCATTCCAAAGCTGCTGAAGATTGGCGCCATGGTCACCTTCCTTAGGGTTTCTTAATGCCGAGCTGAGTACAATGAAAAAGAAACAGAATCACAAGCCACCCGCCGTTTCGAAGGGCTTTACTGAGGTGCCTTTTTAGAAAAACGATCATTATGCCCAGCAAATTTTCGATGATCTAAGCTGAGGTTTCTGCGATAACTTTTGCTCCCGAACACAAATCGCACATCCCAGCAAAAAACCATGCAAAATGATATCAAACCCAATTCGTCAAGGTGAAAAAACAACACCAAGTTCCACACCAAAACAAAAAACATACGTACACTAACATAGCCCCTCAAAATAGACCCCTGGAAAAGGAGATTCCTGTTGGAAACCACCACTTCCAGGTGCGAGCTGTTAGTTTCAGGGAGTGTAACCTTTTCGGTTGGTGATTTTTCAGGTTTCGATCTCGGCCAAAAGGCTATGCTTTTTTCCCAATCCAGCAGATGGATCTGGAAGTCGCATTCCAATCGTGCAGCACGTGCCAAACCCCATAGCCCAGCATGGCTGGGATCAAAGGTCTTCCTGTACGGCTGTGATGAATTTAAATTTGGGGGTTGAGAGATGTCGGAATTGGAGAGGTGAACTGAAACATGATTTAAACATATGCTTGTAGTAACTATATGTATAATATATAAATATATGTCATGAATAATTAATGAATTGTGATGAATAGTTCATGAATTAAATATCATAAAGTGATGTATAGTTACCCTTTGATGCTGCGAATCTCCAGGTCTTTTTGGAACTTCCAACATCTTCCAACCTGGATTCTTGCAATTCATCAATCCATTGCCAAGGTGCTCATCCAGTTGCGGTGGCTGAGTACGTTCCGTTGCCAACAACAAGGTGAAGTGGGAGCCATTGGCTAACGCCCTTTGCGCTGCTTGCATCAATCTCAAGGCGTCGACCAAGGAATCCAAAGCATCTCCTTCTGCGAAATAAAAGAGCACATCGTAGGAACCTGCACCTCAGACAGAGTTTTGTAATTTGTATAAAGATCTGGCAAATTTGCTTTTTTTTGGCGGATGTCAGATGTAAGATGTATAATTCATTGTGTTTAGACTTAAGACAGCTGGTCAATTCCTGGTTCCTGGTAGCAACATGGAAATAAGGTGTTGAGAAACCGGTGAAGCAAGAAAAGCATAACGAGTTCCCCCAATTGCAGCGCATGTCGTAAGTTCGAACTTCTAAAGAAAACAAATCCTTTTCATGTTCTTCCACAAGCCTATAGTAGAAGTTTCCCCAGATAATCCTTTTTTGACTCCAACCTCAATCGCAGATGAGATCTTGCTCTCTCAACTAGAAGTAATTATGTAAGTATCATGATTCTTATCATGATATGTATTGAAATCCGTACCCTTCACAAATAATGTTACAATTTAATACAATATTTCCTGCTTTTTACATCAGCATTAGAAGCCAGGCAACGTAAGACCTCTTCGACCTCCTTGATGTCTACACAACGACAGTTCTCCCATGGGATGATACGTTGCACATCTATGGCACGATCTTCATGGCAACACAACAATACCTTCTGATGCTTGAGATCATGTCCATTTTCTCCATTTGATGTGACCGTTGATGACTCCCAAATGACATCATATGTAACATTGTCATCGACATCATCTGGTACACCATCTTGTACTTGTGATGAAGATCGCATGTGAATACCAGTGAGTCGAACCAATAGCATTCCATCACTGGAAATCTCCACATTTCCAACCATGGAAGTGGATGAACTGCTGGTGATTTGTAAAGTTGCCCAGCATTCTCCTCAAACCCAGGAGGTTTGATGCAGGAAAAATCTACAACACTAGAGCAAACATGACTTCTTAACAACAAATTCATCTACAGTATTTGTTTGATTCTGATTGATTTAATGCAAAAAAACAAATCATACAATTCAACAACTGATTCTTGATTCATAGGGATGTTTTTATCCATCAAATAAATCTATCCAAAAATATGTTTTTTTTGGGGCTTCCCGAAATCTAGAGGCCATGATTTGAATCACCCCAAATCAGCAGGATTCGTGAGCATGTCCATATTAGGTCTTGATTTTAAAAAAAATGCTGATGTTGAAATTAGATACTCTGAGAGTAATGTTGAGAAGTGATTGGTTTTTTTGTTCCTGCTTCCCAATCGTTTGGGGGGTATATAATTCTATATATCATCACTTCACCAACATGATTCCGCCCAGTGTGCATACCAATACCGTACCATCCAATTTTCATGATGAAAACGCTCATCAAAAATATTCTGTGATCTCAACCCAACATCTTCCATCCCCCCCAATCCGGCTGTCCTTTGCTTCCAGGCTGTGTGGCAATCATACATTCATCCACACAAAAGGGCAGCAGGCATTGAGCCTTTCCATACTTGGCGACATGCACCAAGATCAAGAGTTGCAAGGCACCATCAAAAATCCCTGGATGAAGTAACTGCAATGAATGTTCCCATGCTTCAGCTTCCGCCAGGCTAAGCTGGGCTATAGCATGCTCACCTGTAGGAGAACAAGTACCCAGTACCCCGGTTTCTTTTCGGAAGAACTGGGGTGAATGAACTGGGTGTGTTGGAGGTTGGGTTATCTATTTGTTTCCTAATCCGTGTATGTGTGGATAAGTTGGATAACACTCTTGTACGAAACCATAAAATCAACGTGCTTGCCCTTGTTTTGGGGGGGAGCTTGGGGAAACTTCTAGAAGCAAAATAGCGCAATCGCACACCTTTGCCAATCTGCTGTCAACCGAAACCTGCTGGTGTAATCTTGATGTGGCAGCGTCATCGGATTGAAATGTGTACCGACAATCAAGCTGAAGGAGATTACAATATACCGTGATGCCTCAACTTTGAACCATCACCCAGTACCAATGACCTCTTTGAATCTTTTGAATTGGGCAATGTGAAGTGTCATAGCCCACTGCAATCCGGAATAGTGAGACCCCGGTTCAATGAATATATGCATATGTAAATAAATATATTATATATATATGTATATAGATATATATATATATACATATATATAATATATGTATATAGTGTGTAAAGTAAATATATCATTCATAACTAGCTAAATACAACCCATCTAGCTCCAAGCACCATCCAAAAACTTTCTTCCAAGTAGCCAGTTGAAGACCATGAAAGGATGGTAGCAAAGCTAGGACCATACTGAAGTTGACATTGCTCCAAGGTCCTACTCGACAGCTTGAAACCGGTCACCCAGTAATCAGTTGATCGATTGGATCTAGTGTGGATCTGTTTTGGACATAAGTACTACTAGTAATACCATTTTATGTTTATAACAAAATTGAATTATAAAACATCATAGAGACATAAGATGTTGATATATTACATATGTGAATTCCCTGAGGTATAATAAGTATATGTTATGTATATAAATATGTATATATGTTTACATATACATTATATTATACGTGTGAATGGGTTCGCAATATCAAAGACGGAGAAACCTATGCAACTCACGCAGTGTTGCGTAGAAGCGAATTAATCAGAGATACTCCCCACTGCTACGATGACAAGTCCACTGATCTCCATCTCCAGCATCCCTCAGTTCTCTCCACCACTTTACAAGGCCTACCTGCGCATTTTTTTGGAAGCACCACTTTACAAAAAGATCTCCGAAAAACAAAATATACATGTATATAACCTTCAAGCCAAAGTCATCCTGAAATCCCTAAGTGACACCTGTCAAGGGGACTATCAGTTGAGGTGTTTTTTAAAAAGGCCACCGGGGGGAGGTGCCTCTCCTGTAGCTCTCCACTTTGTTGACATGGTCCTTTCCACAACGCATCTGCCATTCCGCAAGGCCATGCTTCAACATGGCGCCGGCGCCAGGAGCACCTGGACCACCATGAAGTCCTTGGGGCCCAAACCAGCAGTTGGAAGGCATATCAAGGCTACCCCTTACTGCAAGTCTTATGGCTATTATCCCCCCCCCCTTCAGAAGACACCTTTGAGTTAGGATGAACCAGGAGTGGTCATACAGTTTTATCACGTCACATTGTTGAAAGAACTTCAGTGTCTGGTTGGAACAAACCTCGTTTCTCCTAGCTTGATAGTTCCCATACCAGGAAATACAACCGCATTGTACATTGAGTCATCGACAAGGCAAAGGAAAATGAACAGGTTCAACAGTAGAGGGATCAATCAAATCAATCATTGCATCTTGTATCTTGTATCTTCTTGTTTTGGTATTATTTCCTTCTGAGGTCAACTCTATCCTCCTTTGGGTCTTACGGCGTTTCAGCTATACCAGCTGCTTGACAATGATCTATCATGACTGTCGTTGACATTAGATTTTACAGGACATCCAAAAAAACACATCTAAAGACACCTGATTGACTCGGCCTAACTCTGTGTAAATTATTTCGTGCCGTCGCTTCAACCTCAAACACGTCGGTTTTTTCACATTGGAACCGCAGGGGGGTTGCTTCAACTGAAAACGCTTTGCCGACGAGAGTCGGATGTCTTTCGCTCTGGCATGTACTTTTGAAGTTCCATTCATGGTACTGCAAACTTGCATCTCCTGTTCCGATGTTTGCCGCTGCGAGATCCGGCTGGATTTTTTTTTTGTGTGAAGAAATTGCTAAAGATCGACATTTCCATCACTACTTGAAGTTGAAGGTAAATGTTACAATTCTTGGATATGATTGGCACATGTTGAGGTGACACCTTCTATGTCCGGATACCTAAATGATTGCATAATGTTACATTCAAATTCCTTGAAAATGCGTTCATCAATGTTCATCTAGAAAGAAAACAATAACTTTTTCCCCAGACTTTCAAAATTCTATATTTGTTTCTCCTCCCCCATGTCTTTCATAAATTTTGCTTCAATCGGAAATCAAGGGCCCACAGTTTTCACAGGTTTCCACATGTCTCCAAGGAACAGTTCCAACGAGTTATGAAACGAGCTCGACCTGGTATCATTTCCACGTTCGAAAGAACCTCCAACCACAAAACTCCAAACCTCCTCGTTTCGAACTTCGATTTGCAGTTCTGAAAGAGGAAAGATTTGCTCAAAGCTGACATCCTGCAACTGCATGGCACAAATCTCATCTTCGAAGTGGAAATATATAGAAATATAGGGTCATGTGGATAGTCCATATCATATACTTTTCCAGGCCTAATTCTGCCGGATATTTTTGCGGGGACGAGGAAATCGAAAGAGTACATCATTTGTTGGCAGTTCCAGCTATTCAGAAAAACGATCAAAGATCATGGCAGGTATCACATGTGTCTTTGAGGAACCAGCATGATGTAAGGAATCACTACACATGTTATGACATGAATGACTACTATTTGTGACAGGGTCCAAACTCCTATTGTTTGCGATGGTCATCCCACCTTTAACATGGAATCTTTCCAATGGGTATACAAAACCCTACTATTGGATTGATCACCATGCCCTATACCACATGGAACCAATGGGAGTTTCAAGCCCAGCACATAGAATACCAGAGTTTGTCATTCATCTGTCAACTTCTTAAGAGAAATAAGGAGTAGCTTGAGGATTACATTCCACTGTGTGTCCTTGATCTGCAACAACTCATACCAGAGAGAGTGATGAGAGATGTGGAAAAAAATATTCTAAGATGTGCTATAGAATCAAATCCTTCAACGGAAAACAGCCAAGTCACAAGGAAATGTGGAGAAAACGCTGCGCCATGGGTATTCTTCTGGTGGTGCTTTACATGAAGGTGAAGGCAAATCCGTCAGGGACAACACCACTTCAGGATAGAACACATATATAATATGATATATCATAAACAAAGGGCTTAAGGTTCCCAAAAGCACTCACATTCAAAACCCAAAAATCTCAAATTGCATTTCTCCGAAATGCAAGGCATTCAATGTACCAAAATTCCGACAATACTATGACAAAACTTCCAAGTGTTCACCATTCATGTGCCACTTGATTGGATTAAGTTTCCCATCTTTCCAAATCAACCAACCAGTTTCACTGACGAATTTTGGGAACACCTGTAAACCCGGACATAACATGAGGGTCCTGGAGCAGCACAAAAGCATTGCGTAGGTGAGACCTGTAACTTTTTTCCCAATCCGACCGATCCAATCAACTCCTGGTGGCAATCCTGATGTGGTTTATGTTTCCCCAATTTGGGATTGCCACCAGAAATTTGAAGTTTGGAGAAAAACTATGGTTTAATGTGGTAATCCTATTGGTGGTGATTACTTCCAATTTGGTAATCCTATGGTTCACCTCAATGTTGTTTTGGGGGGGTGAATTTGGTGGCTCCATCTTCTTCCCCCCGATTCCCGGAGATGAAGTTGGAAGGGCAACGGTAAGATTGGATGATGTGGGGCTTGATAGAAGCTTTCAGGGCTGGCTGCTTGTTTTAGAGAGTATATGGCTCATTATACATTTTAGAGACGGATCACATTTGCCACAGCTTTGTTTTTGAGGCCCGGCTTCTTGTTTCTTTTTGGCGGATGGCGGATGGCATCCTTTCAGGTACCATGGCTCATGTTGATCAGCCAAACATGTTTGGTGGATTGGTGGACCACCATTTCCAAGTTTTAATGGTAAAATTGGTACGGACCAAAAAGCCGTCGATTAAGAAAGATTCAGGATAAATTCCTTCCCATGGAATCTTTAATTCTATTCATCCGGTTCAACTAAAATCAGTTCATCAACCTGGATTCATGGCATTTAGGGGTGGATTCCCTTCCTAAACTTTTAAACTACCGTGGTGAGGTTAGGGTCATTGAACTTCTTCGTCATTCATTTTAATTCTACTTCGACTTTACAACAAGAAGTTTTGCAGCTCTGAAAGATGTCGGGAAGTGTGGCACTTATAATCTTGAATAGTATAGAGTTCCTAAAACCCTTTGTATAAATCATTGAACATTCAGGCTGTCTTACTGTTTCGGAAGGTCGAGAAAACACAGACCTTGTCTGCAAGTTCTATACTTGAATCCTAGAAAGGAATGAACATTTACAAATCGAAAACAAATACATAATGGTTTTTCTTTTTCGAAATTTGTCAGATCTCCAACTTGAAACCTCACAGTTTCTACAGCTTGATTCGTCAAGATACATCATGTAGCTCCGGGATTCTAGGTAGGCAGCTGCCATCAATAGCAGGTGAGAAGCTGCTGGCAGGACAGCTTCTCCTTGAACCTTGGAGTTGACATTTTTTGCCGGAAAAGGGTCTGTTGTTTTTGGGGGAGATTGGTTCATGAACTCCATGGTTGTTTTTCGGCTTCAAAAAGGGTAAAAGAGATATAACATACCCCCCGTTAAACTAACATAGCAATGGACTCTCCCCACTCTTAATAGGAAATAAAATACATCTTCAATCCGGGTCCATTTTCCAGCGCTATGTTCGATTACTGGAGTGTAAGTATTTATTTGTTTCTGCGAAAGTCGCTTCTCAAATTGGTGTTTTGAAGATGTTTTAGTGAATAAAAGCATTAAACCATGAAGGATCATCAAGGTCTTTGCGTTGAAACTATCTTTTTCATGATGGTCACACAGATACTCCGATACTCTTGTTGGACTTGTTGGACAAAATCTTGCAATATCTGATAATTGATAGGTAGTTTCTCCCATCCTAAAAAAGATCTCCCGATTCGCACCCTTCCCTTCCCTCCGGTCCCCGAGGTCCAGCCCAAATGGCCAAAGAAACTTGGTGTTGTTGAAAGAGGCGAAGTGCAGGTGTCAAATTGGGTGAAAAGTGATGCAATCTCTTGGTGAAAACCTGGAAATTTGGTTCGAGACAAAGGTTTGGAGAATGAGGGTGTACTGATTCCAAAAATATCCCGTGACCCCCAACTGGTGTCAATGATGTCACCGTTCCGTCATGTTTCAAAGATTTGAGAGTGAGATTGAAAGAAAGCAACAGAAAAATGAGCTACACTGAGTTCTCGAAAGATGTTCTTAAAAGAGAACCCGTTTTTTTTTTCGGAACTCCTTTGCATGTAATATACATATCGACCTAGACCTATACCTATACATCTGCAAGGCCAGGTACATCATCCTGTTTAACTTTTTTTGGGCGTATTGTCACTGCATCTACACAGTCTTGCAATGTTTTAAACCAGATATCTGGGCAATTTATTATAAATCCTTAACCTGATTTAAGGCCATGTTTGGGGGGATTCCATTACTAAACCACCATTTGGGGAGACCTCGGCTGCGGTCGTTATAAATTGCCCAGAGATATCTATACTTTGAAGGATCAACATCCATCAACTTCACATTCAAATCCTCCAAGTTGGAACTTTCAACAAACCCCTGAGGTTGCCTGGCATGGCAACTGTTGCTTACCCAGCAAAGGATGAAACAACGGTTTCACCTAGGCTGATGTCTGTCTCCATTCTGTTTCGGCATCCCGAAAATCCATGTGGAGATATTTCATGAAATTTGACCGGTGTAAAGTGTATACTTCAAATACCAAACTGAAGAGGTGCAGCACCATGCAAAAACACTGAATCTGAAAACCCCAAACCTGTTTTTCGGCAAAACATGATACCCTCCCTGAAACTAACAGCTCGCACCTGGAAAATAGGCTATCCCAAAAAGGAAACGATTGTCTTCTAAGCATCCATTTTCAAGTGCCATGTTAGTTTCGGGGAGGGAGTGGTAAAAGTCATGAGATTTCAGAAGTTTTTCATGGAAAATCTCAACCCAACAAACCTTCAGCGCAAGCTGTGAAACAAACCGCCCACATCTGTGGCTTGCTCATCAACCCTCAGGCTTCCAGGCCCACGGTTCGACACATGGCGAGGTCGAGGCCGAGGCCGCCGGCCTAGGAACCTTGGTGATGAAGGTCGGTTGTTGTCGCGGGGTGGATGCCAAATTTTGTTGGGTGAATCACAACATATATAGGAAACTTCTACTCTAGCTCCAATTCAACACATATCTATAACTTCAATTATGGGCCAAATTCAAAGGTAAGGTTAACCAGTTGGGATGCTTCAAACATTGGGGTGAAATAGTGATATTTAAGGAGGTTTTCCAGTATTGAGACCGCCTTCAATCAAAATTACGTGTGCAACTAACAGTAAGCACAAGCATCTTCACATTGTTTATAGTAAAAGTATTCCCATATTATATATATATATGTATACAGCAATTCCATCCTCATTTTCCAATGTCACAGGGGCAGATCTGAAAGTATGTTCGTTTACTCAACTCTGCCACCACATCTAGCTGCCCAACACTGGGGAACAGTGTGCCACCGGCCACCTGGCAACTGACCCTCCAAAGCTGTAGAAGCACTGCGAGCTGTACAACACCATATCCAATCATTGCAATTCTATGAGTTCTACGAGTATGATCATATTCATGTCAAGACTGGAAACTTGTGCTTTCTTTCTAAAAAGATCCATGCTCAAAAATGTTGCGCGCTCAAAATGTGCAAAACAAAACTACACCCCTGAAGATTAACATGCCAAACTGATGGTTTGTAGAAGGTGGCTCCTTTTAAATATAGGCATGTTTTGGTATCCATGTTAATTTTCTGGGGTGTATCAATCCATATCAGTGTAAGGAATCGCCTGCATCTTCCTTGAAAGCGAGAGGATCTTCTCAGTTTCTTCTCGACCAGACCTGAGTCAGCATCCCAAAAAACTTGCCAAACACAAAACGCCGTTGGTCTGTCGGTCATGATTTTTTGTTCGTTAAGTATATAGTGGTACCTTGTTAAGTATATAGTGGTACCTTAAATGGATTGAAATGGAATTAAGCAATATCTAGCGAATCTAGATGAAAATATCTGGAAAATACCATGATTGATCACATGAGCCGGGGTTAATCTAAACAAAAATAGCTTGGGTTAAGGGACCTCCTCTTATTGATCAAAGTTTTCCCCTATGGTATACCACCATGACTCCGTATCAAGGCTGAAGCTCCAACAATTTCGACATTGCCATCATACTGATGTGGATAATCAGTCAACAATAAATGATCAGGAAAAAGATCACATAGGATCCATGGGACTGCTATATTAACAATACACTTACCATATAAATCAACCAAATGTAGATAAATATACCATACATGGATCCTATGGAAATGAACATTCTCGACGACAACAACAACAACAACAACAACAACCACAACAACAACAAAAGGCTATTTAAGGCACTTCACAAAGCTACATGCAATGTCATTACACGAATAGATGCAAATGACTATAGTACTGTTGATGGTTCAGAAATGCGGCGAGAATTCACCAGTTCGATATTGGTAGTTTTTTATCCCATGGATTTACCAGGGTTTTATATATAAATCCCAGGTGGCCATTGTTTGGGATTTCTGAACCATCAATTAGTAGTACTAGTCATGTGCTATTCATTGTCATTTTTTCAAGGATAGGCAATTCTTCACCAAGCTTTGTCATGGGCTCAGACTCAAGAGTTGTAAGCCAACGGCCAGGGACCTGGCCCATCACACGGAATCAACAGCGTTGGGTCGCTTGACTCGTTTTACCAACAGATTTGGTGGGGAAGGTTTTGGGTTGGAAAATTGCAGCAACAACAACAACAACAACAACAACAATACAACAACAATACAACAACAATACAACAACAATACAACAACAATACAACAACAATACAGCAACAATACAACAACAATACAACAACAACAACAACAACAACAACAACAACAACAACAACAACAACAACAACAACATTCTTTGAAACTTAGTTCCTTTGAATAACTCGTTTAGGCTTTTTTTCTTCAATCTACTCACCAGTTTTGCCAGATTTTTGCTCAACCAGAAGTTGTTCCGTAAAAAACGATAGTCATAGTCGACACCAAACAAAAAAGAAAACTGAGCCACAACGGTTTGGGACGTCTGACAATTGCATGACATGGTCTGAATGCATAAATTGTTTGCACCTGTGAGAAGGTTTGCGCTATCTTGGCTAACCTGGCAGCGCACTTTGGGAGATCAATATGACTTGTTGAAGCTGAACCAAAATGTGTTTCTTTCAATGCTTTCGCCCCTCAAGTTCAAGAGCATCTATCTCCTTAATGGAGTGTGTCACTGTTCATCCTTTTCCTCATCAAAACCACAACAAAAGCCAAAGGAAAACATTGACGTCTTCAACTGCAACTGCAATGTCACTTGGCGAGGCAAAAGATCGTGCAAGACTCTCAAGACTGCTATACCTGTTCTCTTCGACGTTATGACTGTTGAGATGCTTGCGGCATGATGATGCCACATGACTAAGGGTCACAACATGCCAGCAACGCACAGGACTAGGGCCTGGCGCATCAGACACCACTGAGCAGGTTTCAGCATCCTCATTATCTTTCAACGATGATTCCCTATCCTTGTTGATGCCAACCCTTCGTTTTCAAACAAGCCACACTCGTTCTTCACACTGGCACAAATGTGAAAAAAAAATTGAAGTTGGTTCGGATGGATCCATCTGTCATGAAACCTGAAAATGGGCTTTCTGGATATCTTGTGGTTCATTGGAGCTATAAAACTATGAAGGTTTTGGATGGAGGCCAACCGTTGGCGATTGGCAGATTCTTTTGGATCCCAAAGGTTGTAACGATTGAAACTTCTGAAGAAATCTATCTGCTGGAGACAATTCGCGCTCAAGTTTTCAGGCGTTTTCTAGAAGCGTTTGAAGGAAAAATTTGAGACTCTGGCAAGATTGATGCAAAATTGATATTCATTCGCATCCGTGTTTTTCAGAGTGGCTGCGAAAATCATGAAACGATAATACATCAGGCTGGTGATTGTCAGTGCTGCTTGAAACCATGTCAAAATTGATTCTGCTTGAACATAAATAGTACGACAGTACTATGGATCAGCCAAGGATAGCCACATTTCAGGTCAGATCTGCTGATCTATCAACTTGCAATTTTCCAGTATTTCCATGCCTTTTTTGCCAACCAAGACATGTCATTCATACAACACAAACGTCACCACCACCATAAAAACCAGGTCACCCACCACGTCACCCAATCATCCGTTAAGTATAGGACCAATTTCAAGGAAGGTGCTGCAACCCACATTCTCCAAGGTCTTTACCTTCAGAAATTTCCGTTCACCTCCCCAATGGGTTTTTGTTGTTTCTCCCCCGAAAAAAAAAAAACTAAAGGGGGGTTCAAGTTAGACTTTAGGGAGAATAGGTATATATATATATAGTATATATATATTATAATATATATCTTGAAGCCAAGGGAATGGTTTGGAGCCAAGGGAAATTGTTTTTCCGCGAGGTTTTCTGAGGTTTCAGGCTGCATCCAAGAAATTCACAGGCTTGGAATCCATGTCGTGACCTTAATTCTCCAGGGTTTGAGGAGGTTTTTGGGAAGTGAATGTTGATTTTAGTAGGGAACCTTAGGGAAACCTTAGGGAAGCCTTTTTAAAATACAACTGACATGTAGATGTCATCCTGAAAATCTGGACAAAAAAAAAACATGCTCACTGCAAAAGTGTGAATGTTCTTGCAGGGTAGATATGAATGAAATGATTTTTGGGACCAGAAATGAGCGCGGTTGTGCCCACAGCCTATGACGACATGTGTGTGGAAATTGAAACACACCTTGGGAGAAGGGAAATCATGCCATTTGGAGATTGGGGTATGCTCAAAAAGTGTGTTCCGGTGTCAGCTTTGAGATAAGGGTGCATGCAACCCCTATCGCCCATATCACCTATACTGTAGGGGTCTGAATCTGCATTCTTCTCTGACGTCTTTTGCTGCTCTTCCTACACACCATAGGACGACCCGACTCCACCCAAGCTCGAGAGCCCCTGCTGAGCCAATACTCTGCAGTAGTCACTTCCTCCTTCACAACCGATCCTGTCATGCAAGAGACCTCAGTCTAGGTGGCACTAACAAGGGTGTGTGATTCTATTGCCCAATTGGATATGTGCTCTTGACAATGATTTCTAGCTCTTCATCTAAGCAAAAAAACAAGTGTTTTTGTGAGTCACATCTCCATACAATTATCAACTCACATTTATCACCCACCATCAGCAATTTATCCATTTCTGCCTTCAGTTCCATGTCCACTCTCAAACAAATCCTTACCCAAAATATGGGTGTTTCCCAAAATAGTGGTACCCCCAAATCATCCATTTTAATAGGGTTTTCCATTATAAACCATCCATTTTGGGGTACCCCTATTTTTGGAAACACCCAGTTCTACCATTTTCCAACTCCCAAATGACTCATTTGATCCCAAAAGTGGAGTCTGGGCGTTGCTGCAAAGGTGACTGTTGGAACTGCCAAGTTCTCTGTCTGGCGAGGTGGCAAATTCGGCCGTTTCAGCTGGTTTCGGTATCATCATCCAAGGCTTGTTGAAAAGCAAAAACCGTGATTGAATGGATGATGAATTGTTGATGTTGATTGAATGTTGATTTACAAAGGTGATTGATTCTGGTTGAATGTTGACGGAGTTTGAATTGTTTTGGGCTAATTCCCGCCAATCCTAGCACCTCTGTTAAATGAAACTGTTGGTAATAATGTTTGTGTCAATCATAGTTGTGTTTTCTTAGATGGTGGGAATCATTCACTAAATGAAAACAATAGCAGAAGTACACAGCTCAAGACTTTCATCGATTTCAAACTGTTAATTTGATCATGTTTTGTGAACGAAAACCAGATCATCAATTCATCACATCTTATCACAAAGAGCTCCACATCGGTCACACAAGTGGCCATGGAAACCAAAGCCGTTCTCCCGTTATGACCTTGATCTCTTCCTTCATTCCTGTCATTGGGATTGGTGTTTTCCACCACAAAAAAAGCACGCAAAGAACCAAGGTATTTGATGATCGAATCATGATGATTCATGATTCATGACAGTTGGTGGTTAGTTTCATTGCCAGCCTTCCAACACGCCAGCCACAAGCTTGGAGTGCATCGCATAGGTCCTTAGGGTAAATTTCCCTCCAGGATTCACATGACGCAATGCATCCATTTTTTGGTACGGGAGGCCATGTGTCACCAATAAAAAGCTCACCTTTGACTACTGTGAAAAGCTGCGGTGCTGGAATCACAAGTTTTAAACTCCAGCCAAGCTCAACCTGGAAACCCTAAATGAAGTGTTAAGAACCACTGCACCCTTTTGGTTGATGCCATGTCCATATCAGGACAACCAAAAAACTTTCGAAAGAAACCTGATTACTATTGACGAATATTGCGAACATTTCAAGCAGATCTGTTGAAGAAAGATTGAAAAATGAAAAAAAAAGTGCAAGACAAGTACAACCACGTAAAAAACATATTTACAAAAATGTACAAAATCTGATTATCTATATAATTGGTTGCATCTAAGCATATCAAAGCAAAACTAAACTAAGACCCAAAAAAAATCATTTAAATGGAACCTGAAAGCATGCCGACCCATGGATATGTCTTTTTCGCTGAAGCTAATGGTTCCACCTTTCCCCGATGCATTGGTCATTGTCGAAAGCGCGTTAACCCAAGTCGCCGGTTGAACGACCCGGAAAACACAGTCACTGCGCGCTGGGCTGGTGGCAAAGGTGGCACAAAAACTCAACATCGAATGGTCTGTTTGGAGGTAAAAATGGTGAAAATGCTGTCACACTACTAAAACACTTTTCAAAGGAAGTATGGCCATGTTTGGCCCCGAACTTTTAAGATATACATAGATTATTGAAATGATCCTTCAAACAACAAAAAAAGGTGCCATTTTTACCCTTGCCTTCCCATTGTCAAACAAAGCTTTTGGAGCAGCAGCAAACCATCAAAGGTGCGTTCTCCCACCTTCAACTGGCATTTCGCTGTTTCGCTCCCCACCCTGCGGCAGCTGACTGGGAACGCCTCAATTGGAAACCTCACCGAAACGGTGGCCCCCGATGCCGATCATGTTCACCGGCACCAAAACGGATGGCCCCTGACATCACTAAGGTCAGTGTTGGAAGTTCACTTGATCTTGTCTATAAGTTCAAGAGACAGTGTTATAATATACAGTATATATAAGTACATATGAGATACAATACTGACATGTTTAATCTCAGAAGTCCTTGCTATTTTGGAATCTGTGATTTAATCTTAAGTTTTCTAGATGTCAAGAACCTATGGCCTGAATCTGCGAACATCTAGGACCAATCTAGGAACATCCAGCAGCACTTTCTTTTTTCGGTCCTCTCGACCAGAGGACGGTGCTGTTCTGGGAACAAAGGCTTTAAGAAAACGAGCTTGCAGAGTTTCACTGCAACTCTGCCCGAATGGCCTGGGACAATCCCTGCAGGTAACACATTCGAACAATGCGAGCAGCAGCACGAGCTACGCTAACTTGCTTGAATTCGGTCATTGGAACGGTGCATGTCTCACAATTGGAACCTGGCGTTCAAATCGTTCAATGAGGTAACGGCCGAAGCCATCAAAAATCACATTGCTGTCCACGAAATGTGGGTGCCCACATTTTCAGGTTCGGAGGTTCGGAGCAGCAAAACTAGGGCAATCGGTGGGACACTTTTCTGAATATTCTAGTGCAATATGTTAGGCCCTTAATTACTCACCCCCAAAAAAGGTGAGGTTGAATTCATTACAATTTTCCAGGGTCTATGTAGGACGTGTTCTGAATTTATCCCTACCTTTACGGAGGTCTCAGTCGACTTTGGAGACAAGGAAGATGGACCACTTTGTTTTCAATGCATCCATTATGCTTCTTGGAAGCCTGAAGTGTTGTTGCAACTTTTTCATCATCTTCCTCACTCAACATTCATCATTCATCATTCATCAATGATCATCATCAATGATCATCATTCATCATGCATCATTTCCCCAAAAACACCTAATCCGACAACAAAAACACATAAATCCCTCCGCTATGTGCCTTGCTGGAGAGTTCAAGGATGGCAAAGATTAAGCACGCCATCATGGCCACCCGCCCATGTTTGATTTCAGCTTCTGCCATCCAACGACGCCCCTTTGGAAGCCAGCATGACATGGGCATTTCAACATCCTGACGATTGAAGTTGAAAAAAAGAAACTTGATTGGTGATCATGTGACACATGATGATCAATATGTTGAATAATAGAACTATCAAGGTCAAAAACAAATACAAATCCAAAAAAAGCTGGATATCAGTCTATGAGTAACATTCCTCAATCTTCTATGGAGCATTTACTACCAGTATGTCAAATCTACTAAAGTCGAAACAACGTATTATCCTTGAATAGATTCGGGGCCTGCGCAGCTTTTCCAAGATCCAGTATGGAACCATATCAGATGAAATACCATCATGACCTGTTTTCTTCATCTTTACCAAGGTCCACTTGCTTCATCTTGCTTCGCCATGGTCATATATACACAAACTATTTATGGTTGGTGATGTTCGAACTTCCGAATGGTGATGATAAGATTCCATGTTGAAGGGGTTTTCAAGAAATCATTCAGTACTTTCTGGTATGTTCCCACTGACATGATGATGATCTTCAACTTTTAATATCTGATGTACCTGTTTCACACACACACCCCTTTCACCCTGACTCACCTTCCAAAAAAAAATATATATATATACACACACATCACAACCCCAACCCACCATGGAAGCACACCTAAAGGATCATTATATATCTCACCAAGCCAAACACTGCACGATTATAAGGGAAATAGCTCCAAATCACCAATGCATGTGACATCAACTTTGATCCCCACCCCCCAAAAATGAAGGGGGTTCCATTTACTGACCCCCCTGGTACCTTGTACCCCCCCCCTTCCTGAAAAACCGGGAAACCCCGTCTTCAACCACGCCGTTTCGGGGTTGGCCGTTTCGGGTTGGCGTTTCGGTCCTTCAAGTTCAAAGGATCGAAACCATAAAATCCCGGTGGCGACTCGGGCATCTTCGACATCTCTGGAAGCGCTGCAGCCAGAGATCCCATCGCAAGGACGTGGCCCAACGGAAAGTCACTAAAGCCTGGGAGGTTTTTGGGTTTCGACATCTTTGTTGGCGGTTAGTTTTTTGTTGGGGGGAAATCGAAAAAATGAATTTGTTTGCAGTTGGATAGTTGGATAGGTTGACTTAAAATACCCATGATGGGATTCTGGAGTGTTATATATATTTTTCTTTCTTTGTAGAGCATTGTATAGGTAACCTCTTTTTAGTTGGTATAGGATCGTCCAACTAAACATGAATCGACCAACCAGCATTTCTTTTGTGGCTCTAAAAATGCTGTTTCTACCACTTTCCATGTACTTTGCAATGAGTCATTCTTACAAATTGACGCCGCAAAAGTGCCCCAATGTTGTGGTGAATCATGTGTCTTGGGTTGGGATTCGTCTTTAGCAATCAATTTGTCAAAGGGTCAGAGTTTCAAAGATGTTTCAAAGAGTCAAAGTACATTAAAAGTATGTCAGTGTTCAAGTAACAGGTGGTTTGGGATTGCATTTTTTGGGTCCAAAATTGCATCTGCAAATCTTCCAACACATATATTTGGATGATGTTGGGGCAAGGTGTCGCACTGTTTCAAACTTTTGTCAACCGTTTCATCGATGGCAAACAGGTGAAGAATTCACATAGCCGACATCTGCAAGGTTTCAGCTTTGTAGATTGGAATTGGTAATAGACAACATGAAACAACTCTTTAAAATGAGTTCACAAGCATCCAAAAAACAAAAACGACAAACAGAAACCAATCTGAAGAAAAAAATCGCCACAACTCCAACCAACCCCAACCCCCAACCCCCACCTCCCAACATCTCCCAACCACCCTCTGACCCCGGGCCCGCCGGGCCCGCCTTGAAGTTGAGAGTTCAAGGCATCGAGTTCTGACAAAGGCCAAAGACAAACGGAGACCATGGCAATGCGCGAATGCTTAAGTTCAGCTTCTTGCATCCACCGAAAAGTCAGCAAATCCTGAGTTGTTCCGATTCATGTTGAGGGGGTTCGGAATTTTCCACGGAGGAAAA
Source organism: Breviolum minutum Mf 1.05b.01 (assembly GCA_000507305.1). Classification (NCBI taxonomy): domain Eukaryota; class Dinophyceae; order Suessiales; family Symbiodiniaceae; genus Breviolum; species Breviolum minutum. The sequence goes on along the minus strand of DF242431.1, from coordinate 37,705 downwards.
GGGAGGATGTTGTTTGTTTTTTTGGTTTGTTTAATGAAAATTTGGGAGGGGGGGTTCTGAAAACAAAATGATACGACATCCACAAAAAAAACATGGCCGAATCAAAAATGAAGGAGCTTCCTTAAATGAAAAACATAGAAAAATAATGAAATTTGCAACAGTTTTTTTTGTGGAAGGATGATTTATATAATTGTAATTGATAACGATCCTTCAAGCAGTTCTTCAAAATCTTGGGGCCAGGATCTCCTCCAGAACAACCCCTGCTTTTGGCATCAATGTCATGGTTGAACTCCACTCTGACTATAACTCCTCCAGTAGGAAATGTTGAAACGGTGGAAAAATGTGGACAAGTAATTACGGCACATTTACATTACATTTACAACACTTAATATTGACTGCCACCTGTGCCTTTTCAAATGCTATCCTCTCAGCAAACTCTGAGTTTTTAAGGTGGTGTATAGAATCTTTATGTCCTGTCGTTGACTGCAAGGGAGATCAAACAACACGGCCATATTGACTCCAGGGCGTTCCCAAATTTGCGGCAGGCATTCATCATGTGCCATAGTCTAACAAAACCCTTCACTGGGAAAATGATCATATCCCGAAACCGTCCCCAAACAAAAATAAGGCGTCCGATGACGTGAAAATCCGCGGAGATGATATGTTCGCACCGAATCTAAAAGGCACCCTTTTGAGATGAACAACTGTTGGTAGCAGTCCTCATCAACCCATGGAACCAGTGTAAGTCATTTAAACTGAATACTGCCAGGCGCCAATAATGATCTTATCCTTATGTCTTTAGTTTTTATCTATCTACAATCAACTTAGCTACAATAAAATAGTTGGGTGACAAATAACATTGCACCTAATATCCGCGACAAAAACAGGAAAAACCTTCAAAATCTGCAAACTTCTATCTAAATCTGCCCCTTTTAACCACGGTTTTTTTTTCCAAAACGTCCATCCACCGTGACCCAACAGCTCCACTACTCCAACGGCTGCCAAGCTAAGCCACTCTTGAAAGGCAGGCAGGATCGAAACCGGCATCTCCAGGAACGTTGACAATGAACTCCCGATATTTGGGTTCTGGTAGAAACCTCAAAAAAACCACAGGCTCCAGGCTCAACTCGGGTTGCGAAGTGTGAAGCGTTGGAGATTTCCATGAGTTGCATGATGGTGTTTTTTTTTGGGGAGGGTCGAAGGTGTGTAACTTATTATTAGAAAAGGAATATGAAAAACATGATGAAAAAATGATAAAAAATGAATATATACCCTCACATACCAGCTTTGCCGTTTTTCATTTTCGTATTGTAATTTGATACTATCGAATCTCCATCAAATGTCTGTGTCATTCATTGAGCCTTCCCACGAGGACCTATCCCACGACGCTGAAAAAAATCTGTCCAAAGAAACGGCAACGCGGCTGGTTGTTCCAAAGCTGCTGATGCCTGGCAAAATGATTTCTTGATGAAACTCATGAAAATATGTTCCTTGAAAATGACGGGAAAATCTCTATGTAACAGCACGTATGTACTTGTTGGATACCAAAAATAATTGTATATATATGTATCATTCTCCTACAGGGTCGACCCATATAATTTCATCATCAAGCTGTGGGTAAGCACCATTGGAAAACGAAGCCAAACTTCAAGCAGGTAGCGATTCTCAAAAGAATGATTCTTCATGCCTGTTCTTTACTGGTTGGTGGTTTCAACCCATCTGAAAAATATTAGTCAAATTGGATCATTTCCCCAGGTAGGGGTGAAAATAAAAAATAATTGAAACCACCACCTAGTTTACTTTTGGACATATTTGTCCCTTTTACTTTTCCCATCACAGGGAGGTTCCCTTTTTCACGGGTTTTTTTTCTGAAAAATTTTCCACCATCAAACATCCCCACCAAATTGGTGACCAGCAGGACAAAACGTGTTTGTTTTGCAGCGTTTTTCCATGGGCTTTCCACCGTGACCTCCAAATGTCTTCTCAAGCTTTCATCCACATCCACCTCCACGGAAGTCTTCACATCTGGTGACTCCTGAGGTGGAATTTTTCAACGAAGGGGGCAACCTTTTTTTGGGGGGAATGGCAATTTTTTTTTTGATTCTGGCCAAAAAAAAGGAGATTTCTATGGATTTATAGGGTTTCTATATTGAATATTGGCCATGGGGATTTTTGGGGGTTTCCTTTATAGGGATTCTTTCGCCAACCTAGATTTCCCTCAAAAATAAGGAGATTTCCTTTCCTTAACCACCATTTGGGTGAAAACACCTCTGAGCTCGCTATAATTTGACCAGATTGATGCACCCCCCTGGAAGTTTAACAGCAAAAACCCTTGAACGCCATGATGGGACTGGAAGACTATCTGGCTTTCTTTCGGATGGGAAAAAAGTTCTCAGGGGCGAACTGTTATATAACAGGGAGTACCGCTTCTCAAACTACAGTGAGAAGAATGCTACTGAAAAAACCATGGCAATTCAAACCTTCCTGCTTTGGGGGGGCCTTTGTCGTTTTAAATGGTTTGCCTTGCCCTTAGGCTGAGGTATATAGAACCCATGCAGATCAGGAGCTATGATATGAACATATATGAACAGCGGTGCATGCTATCTTCCAAGCAGTGCAAGCGGAATGTATATGAACATCATGATACACAAATTTCCTTGAAAATGCATTGAAATTTCTTTAAACCAAAATCCAAGAAAAGATAGTTGAAATTCCCGCTGGAAACGCAATGACACCAATCTGGAATCTATGAGGTCATTAGGTCCATAAGAGATGATCTCCGGTTCCAAGGATGATCACCATCCCTATATAGGTGTTTTCAAAAATAGTGGTACCCCAAAATGGATGGTTTATAATGGAAAACCCTATTAAAATGGATGATTTGGGGGTACCACTATTTTCGGAAACATCCATATATCACCGTCCGGAACCTTCCAAGGTTCCTAAAAAGTACCAACCATCAAGATGAATCAAAGAGCCTTTGAACTTTGAGAACATGTATCAACTGGAAAGTGCGGAAAAATGGTATATGGTGGTATTGCTTGAACCAACATGAATGGCATGTGGATATCTCCAGTATCTCATATTTGGTTCATGAACCTGTTGCTTCATGCAACTGTCAACACTTCACTACTTACCTGAACCTTTCAACCTTCGCAGTCACTTCCCCAAAACAATTTCCACTCGAGCCCGTTTAAACTTCATGAGTGAAACTACATCATCTTGGGCACTCAAAGAAGTATGGAGCCATCTCCAAAAAAACCTGTCAATCTGCGAGAAAGACAAAATACGAATACGACTTGGCTTCATGAAAACAAAACACCTGAAACATAGAGTTTAACGAGTATCTCTGTCCTAAATCTGATCCTAGTGGGGGGAAAACACAATGAGCTCCTCCTTATCTGCTCGACTCAACACTCGAGCACCACGCTCTCGCCGTCGGGCACATAAGCCAGAAGCCAAACAAAGGCCAACCTTATTGGAGTACATCCTTGCGGGTGAAGGGGTTCCGAAAAAATGGTAGAAATGCTACGAAAAGATACCAGAAAAAATGGTTTGGAAAAAGGAACTCCTTTTGAATGTAGCAGTTTTGGAGCGTATCTATGTTAATTTCCAGGTGTATTGGATCGTATATCATCTTGTAAGCAGCATGGATGCTAAATTACGAAAAGATATCGAATTATCATACATTATCATACATCATCTGCATTAAAAATTGCCAAACCTCTTTGCGATTCCACATGAACAAGGAGAAAACCGCTACACGATCCCATCATACTGATGGGTTGACTGGGATTCTCATCGTAGATCTATATTCTATAATCTACAATCATTCTTCCCAAACAGGGTGGTACAACTCCTATATATGCAAATAATGTCCGAGAACAAACTACACCCCCTAAATTTCAACATAGATACCCAAAAACAGTGGTTTGGAAAATCTATCTCCTTTCAACTCTTCTGGGGATCCATGGGGTAAATCTCCGAAGGGTAAATCCTTTGTCTCCTCGCTGCCCAAGAAGCTCGGGACTGCACTGAGGTACCATCGGTCCCGCAGAGATGCGCTCGTTGCCTTGCATGGCCTCAACAAAAGATGGTCTTTCAACCAAGGTTCCGAACAAAAAAGGAAAGGTACAACCTGGATGGCATGGAACAAACATACTGTTGATGGCAACCAGAAATTCGGTAGTTGAAATCCCCTGATTTACAGACATCCAAGGTGGTTGTTTGGGATTTCTGAACCATCAACAGTATGTTTGTTCCATGTCCTTTCCAACTAGTTTGGCCACTTTGAGGATGATAAATTTACAGGATGAGGTCGGCCGTGAGGTTATGAAAATTCACACACATGGATGAGTCATGTATTCAATGCTCAGAAGTATGTGTGATTATTTTCTGTTTCTTCGTTCATTACCCCCGGAATAGCTAATAGATTCCGGCGGAAAAAGAGAGTTATGTCTTATTACTTGGCTCCCAGAAAGGTATTGATATGACATGGTTGAATAATTGAAGCTTCCCAATGGCCACACTCGCAGCAGACAATCAAAAAGTTGCAATTATCAGTTAGAAAACACGTAATATAAGATACATCGTTATTCTTGAGATTCATGTGCTAAAATTGGAATAGTTCACTACACCTAGGAATCCCTGAGATTCAAAGACATTGGAATAAGAACCTTTCCACGCATTCATCTTGTGCTACATCCCTAAAAAACTAACTTGTTTGAATATGAAAATGGATCTCTTCAAAAATAAGAATATGCCAGCTTTGGAAATCATCCCTAAAAAACATCGGGTTATATCGGGTTAGGGTTTCGTATATTTCAAATATCATATTACATTTGTGTGCTTAGGGAAAATATCATGTTCATATATGGGTGTTTCCAAAAATAGGGATACCCCAAAATGGATGGTTTATAATCCAAAACCCTATTAAAATGGATGATTTGGGGGTACCCCTATTTTTGGAAACACCCATATATGTTCAAATATGTTCATCTTGCTTTGTGAGCCGTTCCAAAGGTCCAACTGTCTAACTTCCCAGCCTTGAGAAGATGTAGCTGACCCCAGGTGTCCACTCATTGCCTGCAAAAAACACTGAAAAAAAAGGTTGGGGCGGATATATGTGTTGTAATTTGACACAAAAGGTTCATCAATTTTTTCGTGGATATGTTTGAGGGGAATAGGGCTTATATTGGATGAGTAGAACTGATATTAAATCGAATTGATAATCGTCTGATCTGGATAATTCTGAATTGCAGAGAACAATAGCTGTTTTGCAGCAATAATTCTAGATCCGGTTCATAGTATAGATATTCAATCAGAACAATAGCTGGAGAATCATAGATCTGTATTTGGCAAAATCTCAACTACCGCAGCTATTTGGCACCCCTTAAATTCAGGCTTGCAGTTTCACCGAATAATTGATGCTTCTCAGATCGAGAAAGGCGCAGCTCCAGTCACCGTAGTCAAGTATGTTCAATTTCATGTTGTCTGTATTTGTTTCATAATCATATGAATCATAAATAGACTGTAATATCTTAGAATACTATAATATCTAGCACTTGGTGTATCTTTGTTCTTAATATCGATATCTATACAATATATGACATATGAAAGAGTTCCAAAAAAAATGGGCACCAAACTTTTTGTCAATCCTCTCTCACCTCCAAAATCTGAAGGGAAAAAAAAGGAGCATCGCAGCTACTCGACGAAAGTTTTGAGAGTTGGGCATCAATGGGATCGCATCCAACTAGTGACTTGTCATCACCCTCCCTGAAACTGTCCCCCCCCCCAAAAAAAAAAATGGACCCAAAAAAAAACAAAAAGATAAATGTCATCGTCTTCTAATCTAAACCACCCATGTTTTTGATTTTTTTGGGGGGGCTACGTCGTCGTCATCTTAGTTTGAGTGTTTCCAATCCCCAGGCCTGGAAGACATGGGCCGTCACAGGCGTTGCTTGATTCATGGCCATCTTCGACACCTGCGTTCAGCGGTGTCGGTCTACGTTTTATAGGCTGGAGCTGCTCTGAGCTGGCAAACACGTACGCACTTCAACAAGGGGTTCATTTCAAGAAAGTGGATTGATACATCTAAATATCTGAAGATTGCAAAATCATGACTTGGATTGGTCATTGGATTCATCAGAATTATTTGTAAAAATAAATTTCATCCAACCAAAAATTGCCAAACCAAATCTCCATGTCCTTTCATTCACACAAGACTAAAGCTTTTATACGGTTGTAGTATTCTCCAACATTCAGAAACAAAAAAAAAACACACATCTCTCCCATCATCCAACGGTAAGGCAGAAGTTCACCTGGATGTTTCCACAACCCGTGGGAGGGACGGGTTGTAACAATCGAGTCGTGAGACGTGTTAACACAAGAAATCGAGAACTCGGAGCTGAAATGCTGCGGAAGTTGTTTTGGCCCACGGCGGAAGTTCAACACCAATGGTGCTGGGGGCGGTGAAAAAATGCTGAAAAAGTGACACAAATTGAAGAAGATCTTTAAAAAAAAACAAATCTAGAGTGTTTGTTTCCACAAGAATTTGTGTAGTGGCTACTACCCAACAATGGTGAAATTGATAGTGAGTGGGATCATGGGATGTTTACGGATGTTTGTTCAACCAGCTGGAAAGGCACATGTCACACAACGGATTACAGTGTGAATACAAACGGGAAAAAAGTTGTCAAGCCGTGTCACACCTACACTTAGTGACTGTTGATAAGGATTTCTAGACATTATGCATCTCATTTTTGCGATATTCTACCTATATAGCTTGGAGTATACAGTTTGCAACTGCCACTAAAACAAGGATCAAAAAAAACTTTGCGGACCCAGTGGCGAAGACAAGAGCTTGTTCTTTCCTGGAAAGTGCTGGAAGACAAACTCCTGCTACATCGCCAGTACCAAGCGGGACTTTCTGCAACAAAGAGGGGCAACAAAGAGCTGCACACAACAAGACTTACATGTTGAACACCAATATGACCCGCGGAAAATAAAACAACAATCCTTGCACGGTATCTCTTTGACACATTTGTGCTCTCCTCGACCACAACTTTTGGGCCAGAGACAACCTGATCAAATGTGAAGTGCAAAAGGCAAGCAACCCAATGACAGCACAGTGTTTGATGGTATTTTCGGAGCTGAACTCCAGATAAAGTATGTGCAAAACTCATCTCAATCGAATCGATCATAAAATTAATTCATCATTCGTTTGGTGATATCAACCAGTTTTTAAAATGATATCCACCATCAGTTCTTTAAAAAAACCTGGTTCTTTAGGTATTTTTTTCGAGATTTTTTTTTGTACATAGGGGATGACATCCTATCCTACCCAGTGCTCTGTGGATTGTAATCATCCACCGGTTTCATATATTTTTCTGGACCAAAAACTTCCAAACTTCCAAACTCATCTCAAGATCCACCCTCGTTGTTTCCCCCTGAGCTCCAAGGCTGTTTGACTCGGACTGTTCATAGCTGCAATGCTGAGGTCTTTGTACTTCACCATAGCACGTTGAACCTGCAAGTCCCTACCTAAAGTCTTAGATAGATGATAAGGGAAAGGGGATTCAAACAACAAAATCATGGGTGTTTTTTCTAAAGTTGTTTTTAAACACCTTGGAAGATGATAAGGGCAGGGGGATTCAAGCTTGAAGCGAGAAACAAAAATAAAAGCAAAACATGTCGTTTCTAGGAGTTTTTAAAACAGGAACCTGACAAAAATGGTGTGTACAAAAACTTTTCAGGCTGCGCATGCATTATTGGGGAGGGGGGGGGGGTGGAAAGGAAGGAAACTTCAAAAAACCGACATGACTGTTGAAGTTCAATGCGTCATGTCATGTCTCATATGATGAGTTTGTATTATTTTTCTTGGAGCATCAAGAGTGGAACATTTGGATACAGCAAACCATCCAAACCTTGGAAGAAAGCCGAGACGGCTTTAGGTCGATGAAAGTGATGTCCCCCAATTGCGGAGTGACCCAGAACTTTAAAAAAAAACACATACATTCAAGGTGTTTTTTCAGCGACAGTGGGTTTCGAGTCTTATCATGTATACAGTATGCATGACACATATATAAAATGTGTGCGTTTTTATGTATATATATACGTAAAGATGCCAACAGGAGATAAAATTCACCTCTGAAAGTCTAATAAAATTAGCCATCCTCCCAGGACATCAGCCAGTTCATTGATGAAAAAACTATCAAAATTATTCAAATTTCACAGGATGTTCAAAGGTATATCCCTTGAGGAATCTTCCCCACTCTGTCTCAATGATAGGAAAATCAATTGGGGAGTTATCCACAAATCATATATATTCTTGAGGAAAACGCACTTGTTTCAAGTTCGAAATTATCCCCACTCAATGTTCCACTCATTCCTGAAAAAAAATCAAGTCAACTTGTCAAAGCTGGAGGATTAAGTTTTCCGTCCAAAAAAAATGGTTGGAAACAAAACGGGGGAGGCCTCACTCAAGGGCGCAAAAATGGCAGCCATAAGACCTTGAAGATCTTTACACCTCAACTCAATGAAAAGTTCCACCCATTGGTGAATTGAGCCACGAAAACCAAAAAAAACAGTTTCCATTATACTGGGTTGTTAACAGGGATCCTTATATATAATGGTTTACTACAATCCCCATCATAACTGGGTAGCATAATCCCCTATATACACTAAACAAACAGTGTTTATTTTCATTGCTCAATTGGTAAAACTGGATCAACATCAACGGCTTTGAAAGGGTGCTTTGCATGACAAAAAAAATGAAATAAAGTCAAAGGAGCTGGGAGTGGTCAGGTTCAGGTGCGCTTTAAGGATATGTCTCTTGCGGGCCAGCCTATCGAGTAACTGCTGATGATCATGATGATGAGGATGATGATGATGATGATGATGATGATGATGATGATGATGATGATGATGATGATGATGATGATGACGATGACGATGACGATGANNNNGATGATGATGATGATGATGATGATGATGATGATGATGATGATGATGATGATGATGATGATGATGATGATGATGATGATGATGACAATGACGATGACGATGATGATGATGATGATGATGATGATGATGATGATGATGATGATAATGATGTTGATGTTGATACTGTTGATGGAAGAAATCCTGCACCAGTTTATAGCTAGTTTATCCCATTATTTTCAAGGGTTTTTGGAACCCAGGTGGTTGTTTAGGATTCCTTCAACAGCAGTGATATTAGCCAAAGCTTACCAAAAAACTGAGGGCTTGCAATCAAGGCCGAATTATATCTATAGAACTGAATGTTCGCTTTTGGTGCCCACAAACCCGTCTCAAATCTTTGGAAATCATTCCTTTTCAAAGCGAAACCAAAATATATACCCCCAAAAATGAGCATTGAACCTTAACGTGCACCTCGCACAGGTCTGCATTTTCAAGATCATCGTCAGGTTCCATGTGAAAATATTCAGCAAATGTAGGGAAAGGTATTCTTCCTGTCAGTCGTTCTTGGTTACCCTCTGTTAATCTAACATAGCAATGGCATATCCCCATTTCCAATAGGAAATACATCTTCAATCCGGATCCATTTTCCAGCCAGCTATGTTAGATTACCGGAGTGTACTTTCCATACAACTACAGTAACCATAAGAAAGTAGAGCCTGAGTGAAGCTGTATAACCCTCCGTGCTACCAGATCTGTTAGTTTCAGTCCGCCGACCGCTCATCCAGCAACCGCCCACGGGCAGCCACCAAACGAAGCCTTAGACGAAACCAAAAAAAAATCCCCTCTGCCAAATGGTTTCAAGGACGAAAAGTGTAAGGTCTACCCAATACCCAACCCAGCAAAATGTTTAAAAGATCCCCCCAACAAACTGTCGAGACGACAGGAAAGTACTCACATTCACTCATTCAAACCTGGGATCTAATCATCTGGAATCTTATACTGTGAGATGGTTGGGCTTCAGCTACAGAGATTCCTCTAGGCATCTGTCCTGCAAACTCGAACATATATCCAAAAGTACTGACGATTCTGGCTATTTGTACCCTCACTTCGGGTGATACTGTGGATGGTTCAGAAATCCTGCTAACCAGTTGATACTGTAGGTTATCCCATTATTTACAGGGTTTAATATACATCAAACCGGTGGTGCTTGTTCGGGATTTCTGAAGCATCAACAGTATGACCTGGATTCTTCCATGAATTACCAAATGGATTCTTCGGCACTTAGAAATTTCGAGCTCCACGGGTCGAGTGGGATAGTTAAATGGAAAACACATTTGACATACTTTCAACCAAAAAACTGCCCCAGATTTTTTCATACAAACAGTATTGCTGATCTTGACAATCTCATTCCAGCTGTCAGCTGTGAATTTCAAGTCACCTGTGCTCCACCGATCGTGATGATCCAACAAGTGATGTCTGATGGAATTGAATGGTTGGAGCAAGGCAAGGCCCAAAGAGTTCAGAGGATTTTCAAAAAAAAACTAGCGAAATTCTTCAACATTTTGAAGTTTTTCATATGCTTTAATGTGATATTCATTTGGTATTAATGGGAAATCATATCTTTCTTTCAATGGAAAATCATCTTCATAGCTTATTAGCTTATTCATTTGGTATTCTTGAAATGATTTCCCTTTCTTCCCACCGTTACCTGAGATTTCCCGACCCCTCTTCCAGCGACATGACCCCTGCCGCGGTAGCAGCCGCGAAATCGCCGAGACCTTGGGGTGAGAGAATTTTGTAGGTGGACATGGTAGGAGGATATCTTTAGAGGGTATTTTTCCCTAGGACCTTGGAGCTGGTGGAATTTCTTTGGTTTATAAGACATCAATTCAAGCTGAACTTACAATTCTTGAAACTGTTGCAATAATTTTTGTAGAATATAGGAGATCTTGGGTAAAATCCTCGTACAACTTCGATATATGTATAGACATAATATCAATTTTGTCTACCTACGAGAATATTCGTCCATTAAAATCCCAGCACCGAAACCATACTTGCCATGATTCACCTGTTGGGAAATGGACGAAATGGTCATGGAAACCCATAGGTCCAATGGGTGTGTTCTTTTCAAAAAGCTCCGTAAAACTACTTGATCTACAGGAGGATTCTATCATTAAAGCTGGTGAAATTCAAAAAACTAAGTTTGGGTGTTCCAACTTTAGATGTAGATTTCTATCTTCATGTTGATTTGCTGGGTGTAGCTGTAGCTTTCCTTTATAAACTTTTATTAATGTTACCAGAAAGTAGGGCGAAACACCTGGATGGATACGTTCACGAAATGTCCGGAACACTCTCTGTCAATCTTCACCAACCGGAAGAAAACTGTTTCTGTTTCTTTTAAAAAGATTGCAACAAAAAATCTATGACAAATATGGGTGTGTCTCAAGAAAAATGAAGATGACCCACTCAAAATGAGGTATTACGTGTATATATATATATATACACACCCCCGAAGTTTAACATAGCCCCTGAAAAATGGTGGTTGGAAATCTACTTTCCCATTGGGGCCAGGTAACTCTTCAGGGGCGACCTGTTAAACTTCGGGAGGATATGTATAAATAAATATATATATATACGTATATATATATATGTAGGCTCGAGGCATGAAATTATAGGAAACCCTATCTGGTTGGTGGTTTCAACTCGTTTGAAAAATATTAGTCAAGTTGGATCATTTCCCCAGGTAAGGGTCAAAATTAAAAAAAATGAAACCACCACCCAGCTATGAATTTCATTGGATCTGAGGCTAAAAATGTCATCGGTTTTTTTGTTCTTTGAGGCCAATGGACTATGTCCAAGCACTGCCAACGGCTGCACGCCGCGGGCGGTCCTCCACATCTCCACCTGCGGTTGAACAAATAAAATCAACTATCAACCATAGCAATGCTGCAGGGAAACTAATGATCAAAGAATTTTCCAACATACCCCTGGAACATACCCCAGACCCCCAACCAACAGTTTATGAAGGAATTCCTTTCATTTGGGGGTTTAGGGATTCCTGGGGTATGCTCCAAGGGTATGTTGGGGTTTTCTTAGAAATGATCAACCATCACGATTGGTGGTTTTTTCAAACATTTCGATTGTTGGTGGTTGAAAAACCCATTTTGAAAAAGATGCAAGCTCGGATATCTATTTGGGATAGGTTTATCTATATACCATAAATAACAAAATGAAGATGTCCATCAAAAATTGAATGGGACCGAATCCCAATGGATCCCTAAGTTGCGATCAGGCTATAAGATACTAGATACTCAGGTGACTCGTGCCCATCCTGTTGGAGATGGGTTCTGTTGGAGATTTTTTGGAATCAACCAACAAAAATGGTGATCCAAAAATTTCCTGATTCAAAATTCATCTCAACACTTTTTGGATCAAGCAACCATAGCATGTTGCAAGCAGAAAGTGGCCACAAAGGAGTACAGCGCAGAACCTCAAGCCATAAAAACAAACTTGATACAACTTGTGGAAAAAGAGAATGTATCTTGATACAACCTAATACAACTTGACACTTAAAAGAACCTTTTTTTTGAATATCACAGATCTTTTCTACTTGGTGGTTTCAACCCACTTGAAAAATATGTGTCAAATTGGATCATTTCCCCAGGGGTGAAAATAACAACCTACTTGAGTTGCCACCAACCAGTTACAAGCAAAAAGGGTCAGTTCCCCCTGTTTTTCCCATCAAAATCTCAACATCTAAACCTCAGAAAGTAAGGAAACCACCACCTAGGTTTTTGTTGATCCTTCAAAAAAAGGAATTCCCCCCTTCAGCCCGCTGAAGATTCACCAGCAGCTCCGTCCGTCGACTGAGGCTAGGTCTCATCAGACCTTTTTTGGAGTCCTCCTTGGCAAATTGATAGTACCATCTAGGGTGGTAACAATGTTTATATCTTAGTAGTGTCTATATATAGACTAAATTTGTGCATGAAATTGAAAAATAACTTGGTAGAATTTGTGTAAAATATCTTGATAGTTGTGATATGACATGATAGAGTGATATTATAACTACGGTAAGGTAAGTAAGGGTGCTTTGAAGAAATACAAGCGCGCCAAAAGGAATGCGGTGGAGGTCTGTCGGTTTTTAAGCTAAAATGCCTGAGCAAATGACACATGAGCAATATCAACCGCCCCTCAATTTTTGATAGGATGAAGAGCTGTAACTTCATTAATACCAGTGTGGGTTTAAGTCAGTAACTCCACTGGAAATATGCATCCATGGACACTTATTTGCGCATGGTGCAACTGGTGCAACCAGGGAACCGAAAAAATGACGTCAAGGAGCCCGCGATCCAAATAGGAGGTGCACAGTTGTGCCTAAGCATTTCACGACGTCTGACGCCGGTCCAGCTGAGATGTTGGAAGAGTTGTGATTGAAATGTATATAATCATATAGGAGCTTGAGTCATAAGGACTCGATCATCTATCTTGGCAATCGTGCGTGTCCAGTTGAGAAATCGTCTTTGTTTGCTGAACTTTCATTAAATGTCCTGTATCTGCATATAGATATCATATATATATATTATAGAGAGAGAGAGACCTGTATGTTCAAGGTGGGCAATGAAGAAAATACAAGCGTCTAGCACATACGAACACATCATATGCATACACGTTATAGAGGACATATGTATGCTTTTATCCAAAAATAATATGTAATATGCATGACATGTAGTCGAATCTGTATCAACATTCAACATCATCATATTTGTACATTCACCTAGATCGGATACCCATCCCGTTCTAGTATGTCTTTGTCTTTTTAACGGCGCCGTATCCTTCGTTTTCCTGGCCATGTTACACATCGGTCCATCGCAGCACGAAACGTCGCATCCTTGCTATAGAGCTCCTTGCCAACTCCAGGCCTTCCAGCTTATGAAAGAAACATAGAGGATCCTTTAAAGCAAGATCCTTTAAAGGAAGATTGCCCTGGCCTTCCAGCCTGGGAAGCTTGTTTTCTTTTTATTGGTGGGATTTTCGGGATGATTCCTATAAATCATCTTTTTAGTGAAGATGTAGGATGTAGGATGTATGAGTTATCGGTTGAAGATCAACAAAGATTGTAGGGATTGGGATCATCATTGTGGACGGGGGCATGCCTTGGAGGGATATCTGAAAGCATGTCGAAGTCTTAGAGTGTTTGAAGATTGAGCCTTCCTTCAGAAGCACATAATCTGTGTGTATACATACACATCTAAGGAGATTCATCAGATGTGTTGAGGATGCATTGATATAAGTGATATTAATATAACTAAGGAACTTTTAGACATTGTATTTGCCGGTTTTGCCTTGCTAAGCTGCTAAAATCGATGTGATGCTAATGTTCTACAATTTATGTTAGCTAATCTTGCTGCTTCCACATCATTTCCTTGGAAGTTTTCGCCATGATTTGCCATCAATTTTCGCATCGAACCCAACCCTTTGGCCTCATCTCCCCTTGGCCAGTGAAGATCATCGCAACCTCCACGAATGAAGAACTACAAGAGTTCAAAACCATAGGATCCGTGGTATCTTTACCTACATTTACTTGACTCTTTTAATGATAAATGAAGCTAAATCTAGGTAAATGATATCCAGTCCCATAGATCCTATGGAACCAGGCCATGGGGAAAAAAGGGTCCCAAAAAACAAAAACATCAAGTTTCTCCGCTTCTCGGCCTTTGAATCACCAATTTCACCTCCCAAACCTCGGGAGAAATCAGCCACCAAGGAGTTGATGGGTTGAAAATCCCCAAGGGTTCAACCCACCCGGGGGGTTTGGATGTATGAAACCCCCTATGAAGTTATAGGGAGAAAACTACCTACCACCTGGTAGGTGCCGGAAAAAATGAACCATCAACAGTATTTTGGTTGAATTTTTTTGCAAGGTTTTTCTTAGTCCAAAATATATGAGGTTCATAGATAGTCTCCTGAGCTTCCAACTCTTATTGGCATTTCTTCTCAAAAGAGCCTCAGTGCTTTGAAGGGTCAGCGACTCAAAGCTCTTCCCGACCACTCAGAATGAGGGCAGTGCATGGGCATTGGTCCCACCAAAGCCAAATGAAGACAAACCTCGCAGCCAATGTTTCCCAGCAGTCTTACCAACCAACTTACCAAGGTTCATGAACCAACTACTGCCATATCCAAGTTATATCAGTTATAACTTCTCCAAGGTTCATCCACAACGCAGCTGACCCATCCACCGACTTTACCGACTTTCCCAGGTTCATCAAAAGATCCATCCATCTGAAACAATTGAAACTTGCCAACCCCCCCCCCCTCAAAAAATAAAAAAAACGGCCTGCAACGATGCCTTTCTCGTGTGATCGTATTGGACTCACTGGTGAAACCTGAGGGAAAAAAGGGGACATCTGACATTTGGGAACCTTTTTGGAAGAATGGTTTCTGATATGCTTCATGATGACTTGGTAGAGATAATTCTGATGTGAGACATATTTTGGATGTATAAATCAATCAAAAGTCCTGATATACCACCTAGGAAGTAGATGGCGCAACTCCCATGTATTGGTTAATCATGGCCGCATACTAATCCCACCTTTTGGGAGTGGCTAGCCATCTACAACAGTGTACATCATAATGTAATATACAAACTCTGCTATGTCATGTAGAAATCGTCACACTTGAATCAGGAAACAAAACATCTTCGTGCAAACAGGACCCTGTAGAGTCCCAGTCTCTGCATCCAAGAAACCACAGTTGGTATGTCCAAACAGCTGTTGTTGAGGTCAATATGAGGGTTCAAGACATTGAAATGCAAGTTGGGTACCACAGCACCTTGTTGCAAGCTACACATCACCTGGAGAGGTGGAGGTTGCGTCAAGCAAGGTGTTTAGCATTCTCCAGTACCTCTTCCTAATCTGGTTGGTGGTTGAACCAACCCATTCGAAAAACATTAGTCAAAATGGGAATCTTCACCAAATAGGGGTGAAAATAAAAAATAGTTGAAACCACCACCTAGTATACCTAATGGTGTTACAAATACCCTCGACCTCCGAAATATGGGAACCTCACAGGTTTATGCCTTGACTTCCTTGACTTTGAAGGTCCTTGCCGCACCTATCCCACATTCGTGCTTACGTTTCTTTTTCCGAATAATGTGTGCTGAAGTAGGTTTCATCATTCGGTTATATCATATATAGATACAAAACCCAACAATCAAAATAGTTTCAAGAAAAACTAGTATGATGGACACATAGAAACAATAATCACTGTACAGTATTGAAATATCCCGTACAATATCATACCATATTCACCATGTTGCTTTTTTCAGTCACCAGTTCTTCACTTAGATATCAGTTTCAGCATTCACCAATGCCTGCATCCATCCCTACCGTGGTACCTTCGCAAGACCGGCAAAGCCAGCCGCAGCCTCCATATTGAGAAATGGTGTTGGTGGTTGTAGTATATAATGCTTCCATGAGGAAAAAAAAAGTGGACAAAAAGTGAGAATTTTATGGCAAAAAGTGATACTGTAATTAGTCTGGTTGGTGCTCAACCCCCCCTTTGCTCGTCATTTCGTAAGGAAATCAGTCATCTACTCCCTGGAAGTTAACATAGCACCCGAAAATATACCATCACAAAAGGAAAGTAGTCTTCCAAGCATCATTTTTCAGGGGCGAACTGTTAAACTTTGGGAGTGTAGGCTGCTCATTTGCTCATCACGATTCGCGATTAGCCCAGTCATGCTCCAAGAGTTGAAGCATAGAAAACTAATCTCAGGATTTTCACATCTCCTTGGGTCCCTGCATCTATACAAAAATCTTGGAACAACCAATCACAATCTTCAAAACCTCCAAATTTTTGACCTTGTGGATAAAGAAACCCTATTGATTTGGTGGATGTTCACTATTAATCACCATGGTTTCTTGAATCATCACAACTGGTAACATAAAATTTACTCGGTTTTCCATCAACAAAATCACTGAAGGCATCACTTCATCCAAACTGCTGCGATCACCCTCAAAGCACCAGATGTTGGACCTCCAAATGGCCCAGAAAGCTTTTTCCAGCTCCTAACCACAACTTCTCCTGGACAGCTCCACAGCATGAAAGACTGGTGTGGGACGGCAATTTTTGCGGTGCTTTTTTTGGGGGGTTGACAGTTGACAAACATGTTTTGGTGATTTTTTCGGTTGAGGTGAAACTGCTTGATCTCAACAATTTCACTTAGAATTTTGGGAAGTTTTTACATTTTGGGCTTGTATCCATTTAGCAGCCATTCCGTTTTTACACCACAAAATGGATTTCCTCCACATTTCTGGATAGACCAAAAAACGAGGATATTCCTTCATGTTCATTGCCCAACTGAAAAACACAGCACTGGAGGCCCGGAAAACGACAACACGCCACCAAACCACCCTCACCTCTCTCTCCCTTCCAAGAACTGCACGCAAGGCTCTTGCCTGTCGCAGCGCACCAATCCCAACAAGGAAAACCCTTTCCATTTGTTGAGCAAAAAAGGGGTTAAGCTGAGAGCTAAGGGGTTTTAGCTGAGTGAGAAGCGAATTGCTGGTCTGATTTCGTTGGTTATATATTGCTGGGATCCTCCTGTAGATTGTTGGTGGATGACTGCCAGACGTTGCATTCACCCCCCTGCTGTGTGAAGCCGATTTCGACGGTACAAGTTGGACATCTTTTGAGATGATCCACACGCACACATGCAAAGGTATGTAAACAGAAGTGCAAGCATTGGCATGGCTGCATTCCTACATTCGGTATTCCACATGTCATTTTTGTGAGTGTCGGCCCAAACTGAAATCTTACCCGGTTGTCAAATCACCTACTGTGAAATTTTACACCTTACACTGTTATCCTGAGACATCTTCGACCATCTTCTGATCCCGAAAATCTCTCCTCGATGGGATCTCCAAGTGCTGTCCCTGTACCATGGCACTCGACAAAGTTCACTGAAGCTGCTGGTAAGGATGCTCTCCTGAGGTTTGGATGGAAACAAACGATCAGAAATGTAGGAAAACACACATTCCGGAATAAAACCTGATTGGCAAGAATAAAGCACGACGATAATATATCAAATGTATGAAAATTTCCTGTGGGCTGTTCAAAGAAAGGTACATGATTGCCTGAATAACGCATGACATCAATTGATTCAATGGAAAAAATGACAAAGATCTACTTGCATTTGGGTCGGGTCAAACATCTTTGAATTGAATAGTTTCTAGCTTCACTTCTGGAGGTAATTTGAAGGAATCCAAGTACTGTACAAGATTCTGGTTCTGAACCACTGCCTAGTTTCAAGCACTTCAGCTCATCCAAAATAATCTAAGCGCATGGCCACAATGCATCAAGTAAAACCTCATATTTTGACAACGCTGCTCGTGCATTACTTTCGTTTCAGGCTACGACACAAATCCGCTCTGTCAATGTATCCAATGACTTTGCACAACCAATTGATGGAAATCTTTCAACATATTAGATGGTATTCATTGGCACTTGACTATTCAGTATATAGAATCGTTCAACATGCGTGACTGTCAAGAACCATGCGTTTTCAACTGAACTTCCTCTCAGTGCAGTACATCTTCTTGCGCTTGCCCATTTGGGGCAGTAAGCGTTGCGCTACGGCCATCCTCATGTATTGGGGCTGTCCCGGGGAAAATGAAAGCTCTTGGCTGGACCCTGGGGGTTGATAAGCATAGCATATCGGTGTTTTCAATCTCCACACCTCACCGTTCAAACAGCTCAATATGTTCAAAGCAACAAAGAAGTTCCATCTATTTCCATAAGTGACGTTAGTACAGTTGGTGAACGAGATCCTGCAAATGTTTGGTTTTCCGACAATGGTTAAGTCACTGCAATGGGATGACAGTTACATGATGTTTACCATACCAATTTGTGAGACGACATTTCTGTATCAACGGTATCCTGGTTTGCAATCTCACCCACTGATTTTGCTCCTGGTTCGTTGTGGCTGCACACAGCATGACCTGGAAAATCTGGGAGGTGGTTTCTCAGAAGCCGTGATAAATTCTCGATCTTGTCGCAGCCAAAAACTCTCCAAGATGAACCTATGTGACAGACTCGAATTCATTGAAACTTGTTTGGAAGTTGTGACTTATCACATCATCGAATATTTGAATAACTAAGGGAGTTAACCCCTTTCACAGCAAGACATCAACGTCCCCAAGATTCTATGCTAATCCACAACCATCCAACCCCTCCCTCCCGATATCAGACATCCACCATAGTTTCGCCTCACTCCCGAACCAAGATGGATCATCTCCCAAAGTCAGTAGCATAGCCTAGGCATCTCAAGATGGCAGCAAAAAAATGTTCATTCCAAACAAAATGAAGCATACATAAACGATAAATGATGCGTGAAGATGTAAATGCATGATATGCAAATTTACAAATGTCTAATATATAGATTTAAAATGTGTATCTATATATATTTGTTCCGAGACCATTCAAACATGGTGACATTTTCATTCGAAGTTTTTCACTGTTTCTCCCCCAACCGTTAGGCATGTTTTGTGGGCTGAGCGAGGAACACCAGAACCTTCGCCCCTGGCCAAGCAGTCAAGGGATTTTTTTTGGATCAGAAACCTCCATTGCTTTTTTGTGTGGGGTGTGTCCCATTTTTTTTTAGTGGCCATGTAATATGTTTTGGGGTATATGTATCATATATATAAATATACAGTATATTGTCAACCATATATGATATAAATATATATATATATATACATGTACACCGTATACCTAATATATCTCCGCTCAATACCGCGGCAACTAGACAGTCGGGAAATTCTCAATTATACAATGGAAAAAACATCTATGGCGAGTTGCAAGTCAAAATGTTTCAAGAGTGTCACGTGCTCCATGACATAACCTTACTACTAACACACCAAATCGAAAAGGCTANTACGCAATGGACTACTTCCGTACATACTTTACACATGCCCAAACCTGTGATAACGTTCGTGTTAAGAGCGCTATACGCAATGGACTGCTTCCGTACATACTTTACGCATGTCGCAATCTGTGATAATGTTCCTGTTGGAAGAATGATTGAATGATTTTGGGTGGCGGCTCAAAAAATGCCATCCCGCTGCCATTAGGTGCTGCTTCACTGCTATTGGCGACTCAACACGTATTCAAAAAAATCCATATATTTTTTTAATTCCTCGGCAATCTTGGATGCCTAGTTCGCATTGGCTTTTACAATGGATTATGGCGTGGACGACAATGTGTGGGGGTGGTAACTAGGTCGCGCGCCTATTTCATGAAAAGTATAAAAAATATAGAATCTAAGCAGGTATACCGGTTTTGACAAATATTACTGACCTGTCCGGAAAATAAATAGAACTACACCCCGGAAAACTGACATGACAAATGGAAAAACAACTATATATTTGTATCTCCTATTATATAAAAATAGTGATCTTCCATTGCCATGTTAGTTTTCTGGAGGGTAACCAACACTTTTCCTACTTTTCCACGCTTCACCCCCCAAGTCATGCCTGACATAGCCATCCGCCGTGGCATTGAAAGTTTGACACCGCCCCAGCGGCCTCAACAGGGGCTCAAAAACAATCATCATGGAATATTGTGGGTATGTGTTTACCTCAAAAAACTCGTGATATATATATATATATTTATGTATGTGTAATGTATATATATATATGTAGATACTCATGACTCATGATGTTGTAAAGGTGGTGGTAAACTCACGTGTTTCCTTTAGTTTGGCTGCCAGGTTTTAAGATTTTAAATAGAAGTTCATTGCTGTCGTCCAGTTGATCTTTTCGGCGTTTGACAAAATTTGGCATATCGCCTTTTGACAATTCCCTTCATTTGATTTGGGTTTCTGAAGATTTTCGGCGTCAAAACCCATCAATTCCATGGGTCTTTTTGGAAATCCTAACGGACCCCCCCACTGTTTTGAAGGTGCGGATGGTGGTTGAGAACCCTGTGGCCCGTTTAAAAAAACCTTTGCTACGAAAGGCTGTTAGGGGGGCCGGGATCGGACTTTCCTGAACGTCTCTCAGTGCATCTAAGGAATGGTGAAAATTCCAAATGAAACAACTCAAACAAGGCAAGAAATGGGCCCTTTCCAAAAAAATGTCTCCACTGAACATCGTGAAAATTGTGTGCTGAATTCTTTCACGCGCTCATTTCATGTACTCGGTTTTATTGAACATCTTCTTCATCTGCTCATGTTTTTCTATCTCATCTTCCTTGGCGTTTGGTGATTGATCCGTTTCATCCCCCAAACCCTGAGAGATGGACGAGAGCATGCCAGCAGCAGAGCGCAATGCAATGGAATTAGGTCCCAATCTCATCATCATCGACATTCAAAGATCTACCAGTTCAAGGGATGGATATCTCATGATATCTCGATGCCTGAAAAAACCTCCTAAAACCACATGTTCAAGATGCTCATGCGGTTGAATTACCAGTGTGGGACCAGTGTATTCAAGTCATGTGTGACTTTTTTTCAGAGACAAACGATTCGTTTGTCTTGGTGTACTAACTCCCGACATCAAAAAAGTGCTTCACATATCCCTTGGTGTTAACGGTTGGCCAAGGGCTGGATAACCCGGAAAAAAAATCCTGAGACGTCGGGCAAAAGCTCACAAGCTGCGGCAACCTGAAACAGCTGGAAGCTGAGAAAATCTCCAATTTCCGAGGTCCAGATCCCTTCGATTTTTCGGTGAATCATGTTAAACTTCAGACTAGTTGGTGGTTTCAACCGGAAAAATATGAAAATCAAATTGGATCATTTCCCCAGGTATCGGGGTGAAAATTGAAAAAAAATGCAAACCACCACCTAGCAGAGGTGTATGTCTTACATAAAGCTAATATTAAGCTAATAAGGTATTGCACTTAACTTCTCATGACTGAGGCTTCTGCAGATTCTCTGATTTTGCGTCTGCAGGAGGGTCCTTAGGATTCATTGTGCGGGTGTGATACTGTTGATGGTTCAGAAATCCGGCGATCACCAGTTGAGGGAAAGGTAGTTGAAATGTCACTAATACATCCAACCGGTGGTTGTTTTTGGATTTCTGAAGCATCAAGAGTAGTGTCTGTACAATCTGCAACCAAAGATAAACCTGCATAAAGCTCCTTGTCCAAATGAAAAAACTTCATGAAGCACAGGCATTCCCAACAACATTCCATTCAATGTCAACTTTGATATCCTGAAAAACCCAGTGATTTCTTACCAAGTCCCAAAAAAAACCTGGTGTCGTTCCATCTCCACATCACCGTGGGCCATCCCTGCCTGCATGCCTTGAGGGTTGCCTTAGATTCTCCGCAGCAGCCGAGATGGCCATCAAGGACGAAGAACCTGCTGGAATGGAGGTGAAACTGGAAGACAGCTTGGCTGGGTATTTTCGTACCTGGTAGGCAGCTGTAATGAAAAATCCCATCATAGGAATGCAATTTCCAAGTGAAAATGACAGTAGAATGGTCATTGTTCATGTTTGCTTCAACAGAGAGAAATCCTGCCAAAAAAAAACATGGTCGATTTCCCGTTTGGCTACTTCTACTGGTTCAGGAATTCCTTTCCACTCAACAAATGAGACTTCAAAGTTTTCAAAAAAACACCCCCAACAAGATGGGCCCCTACTAATTATACATGGAGTTCTAGGCCCATAATAAGTGTCCTTATTTTCATGGGAAACTGGGGTTGTAAACCCTACAAGTGGAGTTATAACCCTATAACTGGTAGGGGCCCATCTTGAACCCTTGCCCTTGTCATTCACTGGGTCGGCCCCACAGGCTGTATCGATTGTTGCACTGGAGCCACGTAACCCCAAGGTGAAAGAGAGGCGATTCGCTCCGATGGCAGCAGACACACCGGTGCCTCCCGATGGCGGTGTTTCAGTGTCAGATACCCTCTCTGAAACAGCAAAACACCCCTGAAAACGGGCTGAAACCTAAAAGGGTAAATTTCATCTTCCAACCATCCATTTTCAGGTGCGAACTGTTAGTTTCAGAGGGTAGATAAAAGGTGCAAAAGACATTAGGATCGGAAAGGAATTAATTAATGTAATCTGCAAAAATCCGCTTGAGAGGTCTAAGGATATAGCAAAGTCTGCAAGAAATTCAGAACTTTGGGGGGATGGATGGTGGGTTTATCAAGGTGTCATCGCTTAAAAATTTGTCCCCTAATAGCTGGATAATTTCCGCCCTCAATGTACAGCCTAGTAGATTGATTCAATCAGCTGTACCCCATTTTCAAGCTGGAAAATTCAGGGTCCAAGACCAAGAGTCCATCTCAGATCGTTGCAGGTCGATGGAATAACTTTTAACCGTCAATTGGTTACCATTTCAAATCGTAGTTCGATACGTCTCGGACTGGCGCCTGTTCGTTGGGTGTGTCCAATACTACAATCATACAGTCGTTACTAGTAACGACTCATGTGTTAGGATGTACCCCCTATACTCTCATAGTCCAATCCTCCACCACCGAAAGGATGGTACAAAACATGCTAAAACAAAATTAAACACCCAACAAGTGATAGGAAAAAATGAAAAAAATATCATATACAATCATATACATACAGTACATCCACCAAAAACTTCTGCCTTGCTGAAACCTGATCTCTATTCTGGTGACACCCGGGGGGAATTTTGGAAATCCGCCTGTGTAGGCCGTTTTTTCGTCACTCGGACTCAAGGATCTGTGGTACCAGTCCTGGATGTACCCCCTGGGGAACTAACATATCCCACCCTGGGACAAGGAAAATCATCTTCAAAAAGTGCGCCTTTGGAATGGGATATGTTACATGTTAGTTCCCTGGAGGGTGGACACATCATAGTCATCATGTTTACACCATTTAAAAATCATCATCGTAAGTTTTCACACAGACTGTCATACAATATAATGTAATGATATGTACACTTACAACAGCAACAGGAACAACACTGAAGATGATGATGACGACGACCACAACAACAACAACAACAACAACAACAACAACAACAACAACAACGGCAGGCACAAGTCCTGGTTGCTGAGGGCCACAAAAATCGACATAGGACTTCCCAGAAGAGTGGCCTTTCCAACTTCTAAACGAATCGCAAATCCCTTGAAATGTGTTGGAAATGATTGCCACTTAGTGTTCATTCTCCCCAAAGAAACATTGAAGAAAACGTCTCACCAAGTCAATCAAACTGTTTCTCCATGCAACTTGTGTTTATTTGAAACGGATGATTTGGAATGGCACCATGGTACCCAATCATCTGGAACCATCCAAAACTATGTCAAGTCTCGTTGCAGATTCATCTACCTCGCCTGGTCGTGGCCTGATGATGCCAAAGCACTATACGATGTTGTAAGCCTCATCAAATGCTCTGTGATGCATTGGTGTTTTTTTTCTTTGGTGATACTGAAAGGCTTGAAAGGTCCATATATGTTACATAAGATTCATTAATAATACGTATACCTAGGTAAATATCTGAAAGGTGCATAAAAATCATAGATTCACTAGATATACATATATACATATATAAAACATTATATAATCTAACATAACTAACAAAATATTTGCCACACCTAAGATGCTGCTGGTGCAAAGTCAAGAGATTCACCTCTTCAACCCAAGCTGCAAAACACGTTGCTGTGGATCCATGGCCTTGGTGCTCCCCCCCTTCCGTGTAGCAATGACCACCAAAATTGTCCCCTTATTTAGGGGACCCTACTGTTGATGGAAGAAATCCTGCGCCAGTTGAGGTTGGTAGTTCATCCCATGATTTACAGGGTTTTTTACATCCCAGGTGGTTGTTTGGGATTTCTTCCATCAACAGTAGTGGCGCAACAAACATAGAGAGTTTGTTTCCTTGCTCGACCAGGACCCTGACAGCAGTTTCAGCTGGAGATAGACCTGGGTCGCAGTTCAGTCTCGTTGACTCAAGAAATCATCATCATCATCATCATCATCATCATCATCATCATCATCATAATATATATTTACTAACAATACAATCATCAACTGCGGTGTGATGTCAAACGGAATGAACATCTTCTCGTCGAATCACCATCATCAATAAGCGGTATGCCACTAAAATCTCCTGACTCATACCCAAAGACATAGGAACACACCTAGGTATCATCCATGTTTTTAACGGAAAGTGCTGGCACCTCCAATCCATCTACAAGACTACAAGAGTGTCTGGGAGGCTTCACGAAAGAACTCCGCATCAAATTGATCCACATCTTTCAGAAAGCTGCCATGTCGGATACCATCGATCCCTTCGGTCCAATCCCACCTCAAGCGTTCGGTGTCAAAATGCCAACATGACCGGTCCAACGTTCGGTCCAAAAACTTCACCGTTTTTTGGAATAGGATATATATGATGGTTGAAGAAAAACAAACAGGGACGGGATGCTGAAAACAATGAACTATTGATGAAGATATTACGTGTGTGTATATATATATATATAAATTGTACAATGACTTGTTTTGTATGTCATAATATCTGTGTCTGTGGAATGGCAAAATGCTGACACAAGACCACGTCATCTCTTTACCCCTGTAAACCTACCTGGATGGTCTTGTACAGTTGGGACATCATTTGCATTTTGTGTGAACAATGTCATCTCAATCTTGGGAAGATCCTCCTTGTGATTGTCTTTCCAGAAACCAAAAGGGCTTAGTGTCCCACTGATCCTCCCTGGATAGAAATCCGACTTTGGTGTTGGAAAGGATGAGTTCAAAGCGGAAATGGTTCCAGTCACTGGCGAAAATAAAACATTGAAACCCTTTCAAACAAACTTGGCAATGGGAACTCCATTTTTTGCATCATTTTTTCTACCTGTAGGAAATACATCGTCAGATGGTTGTAACAGCAAGCTATTTTCACTTAGCAGAGTATTCTTGAAAGCATCAGAGCTAAATAGTATCGAAAGTCAACGCTGAAAACGAAAACATCCTAACCCTGCAAGTCAACCCATCTCTTCTCAACATCTATTGTTCAGGATTTCTCCCCCTTCAATTTGCGGGTGTATTTTCTCAGAATAAATACGTCAAACCTCCATGGATTGCCCATGGATTTCCAGCCCTTCAACTTCCTCTCGAATCTGTCCATCAAGCCAAAGGTTGGCCATTAAGCCAGATAAAATTTCCCTCAAATTCAAAAACTTCAACTCTGAAAAACCAAGTATCAAATGTCGTTTACCCCCATTTTTGGGGGAACTAGAATCTAGAATCACCTACCGAGTATGAATGAAAAAAACGTCCCCAAAACTTAGATAGAAACAAAGATGAAGGTTTGGAAGATGGTGTTCCTTCAAGTTGTAACAACGACTCCGGCACCTGCACAGTGGAATTTCTTGCACTTCATCATAGCCTCCTTCCAAACGCTGCCACAAAGCCTGTTTGCGGCCGGAAGGTCTAGAGACAGAAACGGAGAGAAGTCGGTTGGGGGAAAACATTTCCCAAAGACTATGAAAGTCTAAATCTTTCCCAAAAAAAAAATGCACATATTCAAAATGCAAATACCAGCTTCTTCAAACTGTGACCCTTTTGATTTCCCCAAGTTGGGAGGTCACAAAATTTCGCCCTGAAAAGGTCACCAAAAATGGCATGGGTTCACCTTCCGAGGTCTACTTGGCAACTTACTTCACGGTCCGGAACTCGGCCTGAAGATCCTGCGCACCAGGCAAACTGCAACTGCTTGAGGAGATAAGCAAGTCGGAATCGCTGGAAAACGCCACCTGAACATCACGTTAACTGTTTCTCAGCACCGTTTGTTGTTTTTTGTGGTTTTTTGTCCCCGCAAACGTTTTAGGGTGTGTTGTATTTTCGAAGTTTTTTTACAGAGGTTTGCTTGACAAATCCAATATTTTTTGTTGTTTATCGTTTCCTAGTAGTTTTACGGGTTTTTCTGAACAATTGCCATCCCTCATTTTGAAAAAAAAAAGTAATCTTTTACACCCTGGAAAATTAACATTTGGAACCAACAAAATGGAGGTTTGGTTCAGATGATTATTTTCCTTTTCAATGTTCGGTGATCTTCAGGTTCAAAATACTACAGTAATTTTGCGGGGTGAAGGGTGTGCTGTGTCTTTGGCACACGTTTCTGACTTTTGTTTGGCGGAAAAACTCTACAAGTGGAGCTTCAATCTTCAAGATATTTTGCTGCCGAATCTACTTCAAAAAGAAATCCTTTTTTTCAACAGACACCAAGGAGATGCTTATCTTGCATTCGCAGCGGAACGTAAAGGATAAATACTAGTGGTATATAGGAAAATCTGACATGGGAGCCCATTAAAGTTTACCTGCTGATCTTTCTTCCATCTCCAGGCATTGAAATCTGTTCAGGTTTCATCTACCAAATCTTCAGCCCCAAAGGATTGTCTTGTCAACTCAGGAATACTCAACCCTGTCAGAAAACAGGTTATAAGTAAATTATATAGGTCTAAAAATTGAAAAATGGGATCCCCAACCCCCAACGCCCATGAATCAGCTTGGGAATTCTTCTGGTTGGTGGTTTCAACCCATTTGAAAAATATTAGTCAAATTGGATCATTTCCCCAGGTAGGGGTGAAAATAAAAAATATTTGAAACCACCACGTAGCTACACTACTTTAAAGCTGAACATTACAAGATTCATATCAAAGATCTTTGTGCTAACATTGGGATTTTGCTCACACAACTCCACTTTGAAACCACCACCTAGTCTTGATTCTAAGTCGTTCCGTCGTTACTTGGTAAATCCCAGCTGCCCTTTTAAAAAAACATCGGTAACGCATCGCCTGGGGGATGTCCAAAGGCAGATCGTCAGCGGTTCCATGTAGAAAACGTGGTAGCCCTGGGTGGGAGCTGTGAAGATTTTAGGATCCACTATTTTTTTGTAGATGTGATATATACCATTTAAGGAAACACCCAGATATATCTACTAAATTGACATATAGCAATAGAAATTTCAACCATGAAAACATCTTGGAAATCAGAGAAATTGTCCGATTTCGAGTCAGCTATACTAGAGATTCTCGGAAGGTATGCCCGTAACTGGCTAGTCACCTGCCCCAAAAAAACAGGCCATTTCCCCAACCCCACGAAATCCATCCTTTGAGTTCAGCAGGTCCAGCTAGCCAGAAACCCAAAAATCCATATCCGGAAATCCACCCCCTGCCACAAACCACACAACCCAACCCAACCCAACCCAACCAACCCAACCCAACTACCTCGCCTTTGTCAACCAACTCCCCCACAGTGGGATAATCAAAAACCAAGGTGGCTGGGAGCTGACCTGTTGCTGGTTGAGCCACCCATCTGAAAAAATATGCGCAAGTCAAATTGGAAATCTTCCCCCATTTTTTGGGTGAAAATTTAAGAAATATTTGAAACCACCATCTAGATTCTTGTTAGGTTTTTTGTTGGTAAAGGTAAAAAGAAGCAGACATACAAATTAAACATCAATATATGGATACAGGTGTAGGTACTAGAGCAACTTATTTTCATTACATGACTGAGTGTCGAGTCGGCGATCAACAAGAATTGCCCAAGCATTTTTCCCAAACAAAATATGTCAGACGTCATTCAAAAGGCACGGATCACATTCCGGCTGAACAAAGGCCATCAACCATTCATCTAATTCCCTTGGACATCTAAAAGATCCAATCATATCCAATCTATTTCTATCCGAAAAAGATCACATCCAAGAAAATCCACAAATCTCAAATGGGCCAAAGATCCCAATCTACAAAGCCACCTTTTTTTTCGCTTTGGCCTATCTTCAGATGCTTCTGCAACAACTCCACGAAATGCACTGCCTCAATGGTTGCAAATTCAAGTCTTTCAACCAGTCACTTGGTAAGGCGAAAAGTCACCTTAAAAAAAGGGAGGTGTTTTTTTCCCCTCCCTGAAACTAACATAGCCCATGAAAATCGAAAATCCCATCTTTCCTGGTAAATACCATCAAAATGGTGGATTTCCCATGGCTATGTTAGTTTACAGGAGTGTAAATTGATTGGATTGATGTATACCTCAGGTTTCTGGGATCAGAATCGGTCTTTGGTACTACCAAAACCCATCGTTTCCAAAAAAACATCATTATTCTGGATAAATGATGTCAACAAAGTCAGCCCACACCTAAAATATCAACATGATTCAACATGTAAATCGAACAAATGTTGTAATCAATGATACTTCACCACCCTGAAAAATCATCTCAATTGGACAAGTTATGTTTCTTCATTTTCAAGCACGCCATGTCACCAACCGACGTGTTAACCAGGCTCCGAGCAGCGGCAGAATCCAAGCCAGAAAGGCCTACCTGCAGTTGATATCCGCAGATATCCTCAAAATTCCCCCAGTCATGAAGCGAATTTATGGTGCTATTTGGTGATTTTTTGTCAACCAAAATATGATCAGTTCCCCGGGGGGTTGCAAATATGTTTTAACAAAAAATGGATCAAATAGGTAGCTTTTTTTGTGAACCAAAATATGTGTCATGTCAAATCGGAGCAGTTTGTACCAAGATTTTTGTTGGTGTTTTTTTGCCAACCAAAAAATTGTGTCACATCAAAAAGGATAGCTTTTACCCCCAAGGATAGGGGTGATTTTCCAAAAATTGTAAGAAGTTGTTCAAACAGAAATCTGACTAACATCACCAGTTGAGGGAAAGGTAGTTGAAATCCCATTTTCAACAGCGTCTTCTACATCCAACCGGTGGATAACATTAACCCAACAGCTGAGGTAAAGGTGTCCTACTTCACGCGTCCCACCCCTGAAGTTGGAAACCTAAAAATCAGCCCCCTGGTTGCAAAGGAGATTTCGAACCGAACTTGGTGGCACCATCATTTTCGGGGAACCTATGTTAAACTTCGGGGGTGTATGTTTATATTTATATATATATATATTGTATTTACAACTATTTAT
Organism: Breviolum minutum Mf 1.05b.01; assembly: GCA_000507305.1. Taxonomy (NCBI): domain Eukaryota; class Dinophyceae; order Suessiales; family Symbiodiniaceae; genus Breviolum; species Breviolum minutum. Next base: position 7,862 of record DF242431.1, on the reverse strand, counting down.
ATATATATATATATACAGTATCTTCTTTTGATGGTTCTTTCAACAGCTGTTGCCACGGCCAGCACATCATGACTCTGAGGATTGGAAATTTAGTGGGGGGTTTTCAAGCGCCCCAAATTGTAAGACAAATGTTTTGAATTCAGCACTGAATTTTGGGGGGAGGGACGATATTGAAGCGATTGCCGGACGATAGAAATGACTATGCGGAAAAATTCATGAACCGAACTGGAGATACAACACCAGCCAACCAACCAACCAAACAAACAACCGAACCGAAATAAAACAGACCGAACCAAACAAAACACAACAAAAACAAAAACCTATCATCATTCGATGACCTTCACATCTGACACTATCAACCAACCTCTGAACCTCCAGGACAAAAGTCTCAAAAGATCTGCCCTGGGAAGGCCAAACTAATCTGGTGTCCGCATTCACCGCAGATCGTTGGAAACCCAATGCAGTAGCAGCGGTAAGCTGCACCGCATTCAACAACTCTGAACCTGGAAATTCTAGAAAGGAGGCGATTGCATGGCTGAAATGTGAACAAAGACGTGTTCCAACACACGTGGGATTACGAATCATCGGAGAATCATTGGAAATGACAAAAGATCTTCACAAAGACTGATAATGAAATTGAGACTTCGGTAAGACTATCGATATGTTTTCAATCTTCATTGCACATCAATAGCTTCAACCACCTAAACCTGCCAAAACGACGAAAAGCTTTGCAGACTGCTTGCAGTCGTTTTGGAGGAGCAAACTTTGACATCTTTGAAACCATCAAAACATGTAGGGCTGACGTGACTTCCTGCTGCAAAGAAATCAGCAAATAATTGTTGCTCGGCACGTTAGACCCCCGGTGTCTTGCAGGATAGGTTCACATAGGCGCTATAAGCTCCTACCCTGATTATATTTAATTATATTTATACATATCTATACTACTAGTAGATTCATTGAGAAGTTCACTTTTCACAAGCGACTGTTTTGCAGCTTGTAGCCGAAGCATGATCAACTGTCGAATTTCGTCCTCAAAATTTCTCCCCCATCTTGGGAGAACTGCTCTCTGCTGTCCTTGGGTTCCGCGATTTCGGAGGCTACAGTGATTGATCTTCATTTTATTCAACGCCAATGCTGGGGGATTGTACTGTACATCATACATCCCAATCAGTCCCAATGTATATATATAAACTGTGTATATATATATATACTGTAAATAGATATATATATATACAGTACTATTTTTTATGTTTATTCAAATTCACTGTGAAAATGCTGTGAAATATGACAAAAAGTAGATTTGGGGGGTTCTTAGGCAGCACATATACATCATTGGCTATCATCACTCTAGACCTTGGAAGACAACCGCCGCGCCAAGGTTCTGCTTCCAACTTCTTCCGTTTGCCACACAATTTGAAGAGTTGCATCGCCTCAAAAACCCCCGTCAAAACGACAATCCCCTCATTTCAATGGGTTTTTTTCACAGGTAAAACGGGTTTGACACAAAACTGACACTGAAGATATCTTTTTGCAAAAAAAAATGAAATTGAAAACCCGGCCTCTCAAAGCGCTCACTTTCCACTTTCAAGCATCTTCAAAAGTGAACCTAGCAGGAGCTCCAATGACAAGACCGAAATTCAGAAATGGGTTAATGAGATGTTAATGAGTAATGAATCCATTTGGCTTGTGGCGCTCTTTCAAGGATGTCTCAAAAAAAAAATGTTCACAAATTGCGTGGTATGATATGGGACATGTAAGTATGAAAAACCCAGCAGATTTTCTAGGGCCCAATATAAGGGGACAGTCATCGTTTGGAATCAACTCATGCCTTATCACCAACCAATGAAGCTGAGATGATCCACCCCCTACTGCCTGGGCACTCAAGTTTGCACAGCCGAGCCGCTATTTGTGGTGTGATGGGATTCCATTCATGTGATCTGTGGTAAATTCATAAAAATTCCTTGACAAAAAAATCAGAAGATCTTGTTCCCAAGTTAGCAATCATACACATGTGTTGTGTATTCAATATTGTTCACTGTTCGCGCCCATTTCATTTCAGGAGACTTTAGGAATTTTGTTGCCTGAATCACGGCTGGGACTGCACAGGTATCTACTGCATGTGGGGAAAGGGATAGAAATGCTCATTTTTGGCGAGATGTGTGTTTTTGAAGAGTTCTTCTATATCCATACTCATCATCGTTCTTCTGTAAGCTATAAGCTAAAAGCTGCGCGGCAAATGGCTGACAACGAGCAGTTGCAGTGCGCATTGAATCATGGTCCATGTGTGAGAAAAGACTCATGAACCTGCAAGGTTTATCTGATTGACTACAAATAGAGTTCAGTGAAGAAACCTGTGCTAGCATCTGGCCTCATTTTGGATCCCATCAATATCTCTTCGCGACAAAAAAAAAAGGCAGCTGAAACATATTTCCTGACCATCTTGTGTTTCATGAGAGTTCGATAACTCTTGATGCCCAAATCAAGTAGTGGCATCTTTCTGTCCATCATTCCCATTGTTTTTAAGAATGTTGTTACCCTGTCGTTGCTAGTAGCAAAAATGAATCTTCAAATATATGGGTGTTTCCAAATAAGGGTACCCCAAAATGGATGGTTTATAATGGAAAACCCTATTAAAATGGATGATTTGGGGGTACCCCTATTTTCGGAAACATCCATATGTTTCTTCACCTTTCAGCATTGCCAACCTGACATCACCTTGCATGAAAAAAAACTTCTCTCGCGGCGCTCGTTAGAGTTCCGTTGGCTTTTTTTGCCACCCACGGCATCAATGAACGAAGGCCCGGTGTAGTTGGCCTCTTGAAGGATCCGAAAAACACCCAAATTTTCACCTCCACCCCACCCCGGTTCTCCCCCCCAAAAAAAGAGGGGGGGATGAGGTGAGATGATTGATTGAACTTTGGAAATCTTCAGCATTTCCCAAAAAAAACATGGATTGACCGCATTGGATTGACCAATACTCCTGGAGTTGTCACGGGAGTTGGTCAAAGATGGATATCACCTCCCATCGGATTCCTCGACCCTCAACTAAAGTCAATGACAAGAAAAAAGGGAATCCCGGGGGGCGAGTTCCCTGGATTTCATAAGGCAAAGGTGCAAATCCCATCCATCCAAGTAATTTTGAGGAAAATATCTTTAAAAAAATCAAAGAAAACTCTTTGAAACCCATTCTTTCGGCATGTTTTTCCCCCATCCCACAGTGGAAAGTCAAGAATAAAATCCTTAACAAACATCATCATTTTGGGATACCCCAAAAAAAACAAATCATCAACTATCATCCCTTCCATCTCTTCATGTGAAAGTTTTCTGTTTCTGCCTCAATTGAAGGACTTCTTCGATTTCGTGCCAACTTTTTTGCTTCCAGGTGGACGACGTTTTGACAACCAGGCCACCTGAGTTGTGGTGATCAAAAGAGAACTACGGTTGCTGGAAGAAATCCGGCGATCACCAGTTGATATGGTAAATATTCCATTATTTAGAAGCTTTTATACATCCCAGGTGGTGCAGGATCTCTTCCATCAACAGTATTGCTTGATAATTTGCTTGATGTTGTTTGTAGGGTTATCTGTACCAAATTAAATGGACTTTTCTTCTGAGCGGAACCTTGTAGGATGTTGATGTTTGAAAGAAAAACAAAATACCTGTGTTTTAAGCACTTGAGGGATCTGAAACCTAGGCAAAATGCAGTTTGTTGTTTCAACATGTGTTGATTTCCCCCAAACCTGCAGAGGCAACAAAAAACAACAAGAAACCAAACCACTACATGCACAAAACCTGCACAAACATTTGTATTAAAACAAAAAAACACAATCTATAGGCTCCCAACTAGATGCTCAGACTTTTGCTTTTGTCTGTTTTTTTCTTGATGCCTGTGCAGGTTTTGTCAAGACCTTCCCTTGTTTTTTGTTCTTAGTTGTAACTTGCCCAGATTTTTTTTTGAAATCTTGCGGTCAGGCTCAGGAAGTATGCACCGTGATGATTTGGTTCTATGGATAATTTGCTTACTCGCTATCTACCATATTCTGGTTTGAGATGACATTAATATCAATATCATCATATCGAACCTTTACGTAGAATCTTATCAACCTGCTTCAAATCATTGTTCACACCTGCAAAACTAATGTCCAATACAGCTGCTACCAGTTTCATTTGGACGCGGTCAGTCTATCATAAACATCTTTAAGATCTCTGTATGCCCATGTACATATACATCTAAACATATACACAGCCTACGTATATATGTATATACATGTACGTAGTATATATAAATGCTATCTATATCTATAATATATACTTATATCATATACAGTATATGTTTCCCCAACCAATGAGACGTGCAGGCTATGCAGAGTTTAACTGCAAAGCCAGAGCTTGAGAGGCATGCAGCGTCTCATTTGAACACAGTTGGCTTCCAGTGCTTGATTCAATAGTTTGCCCCTGTATGATTTGTGTTGAATGTTGGATATAGTTGAGATACTTATCCGTTTTGACTTGTCTATCACAATGGTTTCTTTAAAATGAAGTCTACATCATCAAATCGCAATATTCCTACAGTATCTTATAAAATCAGATTGAGTCACAGTTCCTATCCAAGTTATGTGGCAGTAGATTCATGTTATCATGCTTTGTTTGCATTTGGTCGTCTATCATGCATAATAATAAAAATATCATATATTATATACATATATATATATATATATGCATCGCGAATCGTTGAAAGATGCTAGTGGTGGAAAGTGGCGGGTTTCCCAAGAAAAGAATGAATGCAGCGTTGTGAATCACGAAAGCTTTGTGGTGGAGTGATTCATCTAAAGAAAATGTTTTTTGGAGCCTTTACCTGCTTTAAAAACACTGCAAAATACCCTCCACCCCATCTTTTCAAGATAAGAATTACACCAAATTTCATCCAACCAAAACCCACCTTTTTCCCCCACCGAAAGAAAAGGGGGAAATTTTTCCCATCACAACCTGGGGGCATGATTTTCCAAGTAACCACCAGGCCATGATCTCGTTTCGAAGCTCGAATCTAGCGGCAAAGAGTTGCTTTTAAAGGAGGTTTGGAGCGACAAATTGCTCCTGAAATTTCTGAAAACCACCGGTGTTTTCAATAGTGACACTTTAAATGGTTTTTTGTGACCTCCAACTGGGGGATAATGATTTGGTCACTTTGAAGCCACAAAAAAGTAATAAAATGTTATTTTTCATCAACGCTTTTCAAGATCTGGGGGCGGCCTTCGCTTCACGGTGTATCTGGGTGAGAAAAATCTGTGGAGTTTTTTCTAAAAAGAAGATGTTGTATGTGTGTGATTTTGATCAATTACACGGAGAGGTCAAGAAACAGTCGATTTTCAGCGACTCCAGACTTGACAGAAACCACCGCCTGTCAGCTTTTTCGTGAGAGTTTTCAAAAGTGTAAATTGAGTCATGCAAATCATATCATATACAGATACACTGTATCTATGTCATCTATGTTGTGCATTACTAGTATCACATGTCATTCTCCAGTGTTGCCATCCAATGATTTTTTTTGTTAGCATCTCACCTTCCCAATGTCCCACTCCCCCACTGCGATCTCAAGCCGATGGTTGCTTATTGTAATAGCCCAACTCAAGCAGGAATGCTTTTACGTGGTTAAGCCACCCATCTGAAAAATATGCTTGTCAAATTAAATTGGATCGGGGTAAAAACAAAAATATCTGAAACCACTACTTCAGCGTTCAGTTTACTATCCCAAGTGAGGCCGACTTTTTTCCGGCAAATGTTGAAACAACTTGTTTACTTAACTTGTGGACACCAACCACCAACGAATTGCCCAGATGCCTCCCAGCCCAACTTCAGCAGCATCTCCGGTTCGAATCCAATATCCAACTGTCCCCGCAGGGCTATCTGCGGCCGGGCGCCAAACAAAACCCGCAATTTCAAAACACAGAGGTTGTTCAAGCTTGAAATCCCGGGCTTCAAAGCAAGTTGAAGATTCGTTTACTCAAAATATAGGAATGTGAATTACATGGAGGTCTATTGTCTTACTGTACATCAGATGTGTTTTCAGCAATGAAGATTCAAACATTTTCGAACCCATCAGCCAGTAAATGAAAAAGAGATACAGGTCAACGTAAACATGTTTGTTGGTCCACCCACAACCTCGACCACAAATACCATAAAGACCTGTAAGGATGTTTGTGTGCACTTGGAAGAACTGATTACTAGTTTTTCCTCATCTGCAGGTCACTAGGTGCTGATATAAACTGATCTCAACACAAGTTGGAGGATTGTGGATGTTCCATCAAAGTTCCTTTTGAATACGGGATCATATTGTTCATCAACGATATACACAACCTGACGGAAATGTGTAAGGTGCCTCTCAACCCATCCTCACAACACCCATGGAAAAAACAGTCTATCTGAATCTCCGTATCAACCAACGCCAGTTGTGGGATCCGCCTTCTCATCCTTCTCATTGGCCACGATGTAGAAGCGGCCAGAATTCTCCGGGTTGCAAAAGGGTCACCGGGTTGAAACAACCATTCACAAACATCCGCGGGTTTTTGGCGGTTTTGGTGTCAATTTTCCGTTTTACGCTTTTTCTGGAAATAAAAAAAATATCCAAAAGCAACACATTCGACCATCTCCCAACAACCAAACAACGAAACACTGATCCCTAGGTGAAACTGCCAAGGTGTGTTGTATAGGTTTCCTTCCGATGAATATCAACATCAAGTTTGCCCCATTCCCACCTTGAGCATGATATGCATACGCTTCAACGCAGCCTGGTCGTTTTCAGAGGTTTCAGATTGCACGGGTCGGTCAAAGATGTGGGTTTGGAAACACACGGTCAGAAACAAACACACAGTCAGTAAACGTTGGGATGCCATTGGATCACATATGATACTTCAACATTTGGCTTTTTGGAATCGATTTTTGATCTTTTTTGGAATGTTGAAGTAGATCCCTGGACTGATGGAAGACCTGTTTCTTCATCCACCAATTGGAAAAACATATCTCTTGCGACGAAGATTATGCCGTCATTCCAACAAACTGCAATTTCGCAAACCTCGGAAGCATAGTATTCATCTATCTTTCAGCTTTCATTCCAAAGACACTTTGCAACATTAACGTTGATTTCATGTTTGCATCTTGCAATATTGCTCAATCGTTTTCCACCAACCCACCTCAGTTTGCTTGGCTCCTAAAGCGGTAAAGGCTCCATCAGACATGAGCCCAATATCCTTGGCCAGGTTTGGGGTGACTGTCATGTTGCCAAGGGGAAGGATGAAGACAAAAAAAATACATGCACTTCGGGGGAAATCACACATGACATTTGAATGAAGGTTGTTTCTCCATAGTTGACGTAGTTACGTATATCATGCAAATATACCTATATGTTCCATGTATGGAAGATTTACCTACATGTACCACCAATTTAGGTGAAATGTAGGTAAATATACCGTACATGGAGCATCTGGGATATATTTTGCATGCAGGCTTCCGAGGCGTATATTTGGTGACTCTATAGCCCATGCAGCATAGATGTAATTCATATTGATACTGTATATGATATATGTCTGTCTATAAACCTCGCCTATTTATATACAAAGAGAGGGTGAATGCCAACAGCTACAATCCCTGATTTTCACTGTTTTCATCGGCACCTTTTGGCATGCCAACCTCTTCACAGAGAAGATTCCTAGCTGCTAGCTTTTCATGCCCGTTTCTTCTCGCAAACCATGTAATTTCTGATGAGTAGTGAATGGGATGTGAATTACCAAAATATGTATGAACCCCAAAAACACAAACAATGAGTCGAAAAAAAAGGTGGATTTCAGCAACTAGGATGCGATGATGGT
>DF242430.1:0-57474 GCA_000507305.1 Breviolum minutum Mf 1.05b.01 | reverse complement strand
CAAAGAGCACAGGGAGCAAGAAAAGATAGCGTCCAACCCGGCACTACACCAGTACCTCACAACAAGTTGCAGCAAGTTGTGAAAGGAGGAAACAATCAAGCAGCAGAGCCATACCCCGAAGACTCAGACGTTGCCAGCTCCTCGCCAAAGGATGCGGTTGAATACACGCTCGACGCTGAAGCTGTATCAAAGGGAGCCAGCTTCTGCGCAACAGCAGGAATTAAAAACAACAAAGCACACCAAACAACTTTCATACCACCACAGAAAGGTGCACCACACGAATCTTTAGAGCTTGGCGCTTGCAACGCTCCCATGTATCTCCTCACACAAATGTCAAGACATGCTGGTTGATGCACAGGCTCGGCTCAATCCAACTTGTACTCGGAGCGTCTTTTTGGGATTGTGTGTGTGTTTGAATTCATCAAAGAGCGTGCTTCAGTGCTCTCCAAAAGACATGCGTACAAGCAAAGCCTTCTCGCAGTGGCAGTATGACTTGACGGCAAAGGCGCAAATATGAAACACACCACTTGGCATTCAGTATGATGTGTGTGGCTCTTACCCAAACAACGCGCAAACCATGTAACCAATTCTGCGCCACAAGCAGCACAAGTAAGCTGCAGTTAGCCAACTTCACAACCAATAATAAATAGCACATGGGTGCTGAGGCAAGTGCCATGCTGCGCATCAAATCAAGTCCCCCCCATGCTCTTCAGTAGGCTTGAGACATTTTTAAGCAGCCAAAAAATTATTTTGCCATTTCTTTTTTTATGATTTTTTTGTGATTTCAATTCGATTTCCACTATGATCAAATTTACGATTTGAAAACCATTTATGGTTTTTTCGATTGAATTTACGATTTTTTATGAATAAATTTATGATTAAATTTATGAATAAATTTATGATTTTTCAAATTTTGGTGGATCAAAAAAAATCAAAAAAAATCGTAAAAAAAATCGTAAAAAAAATCGTAAATTTTATGATTTTTTTATGATTCATAAAAAAATCAAAAGGTTTATGATTTTTTATGATTTTTTTAATGATTTTTGGCTCCCCCAAATTCCGAAAGTAAATCATAAATTTAATCAAAAAGTTTAAGCGAAAACAAAATCATAAAAAAAAAACGCGCCGAGAAAAAACGTAAATTAAATCATAAAAAAAAATCATTAAAAAAAATCATTAAAAAAATAATTTTGAAAATAATTCTTTTAGCTCTTTGCAAGCTCTCAACAGTAGGCAGGCTTGCAAAAAACATATTTCGGTACCAAAACACCCTGCCTCTAAATTCCCTTACTTACACTTTCAAATTGTATGACAACTTTAAAAGCGCAGGCACGCATCCATATAAGCTAAGCGCACCCTATACTGCGCATGCGCCAGGAAGCAAAGGGAAACGAAGATATTCAAGCGCAGACTCAACAAACGCACATTTGCGGCTGTAACAACTACAATAAGTACCGGCTTGGAACTTTCCCATATTCATATTCCTTCATACCCGCTGATCTAAAAGACAGATATGCGCAATTTCCTCGCCATTCACGAAACATCAAAGGTGCAGAGCCACTTGGGGCAACTCGCTGGCTGCTGCCAACAGCGTCAATTTGCTGCCTTGCGAACTGCATCCAAGGCTTTGGCAGACTCTCCAATCAACACTGAAAGCTGGTAGTGGGCCACCCCAACTTGCACTCCAATCTTGTCAGCAGTGTATGAAAACCCAAATAACATAATCAAACAGCACAGGAACACATCTTACATACCCGGAATGAACTCAGAAGTTGTTTCAAACAACATGTACAAAAACTTGAGTACACAAAGTACAAAACTGAACTTCAATTAAAAAGAACTGAAGTTCCAAAGAAATTTTCAAAACCGCGCATTGCTAACGAAAGACCATGCTCGCATATATTTACTAGGAACCTGCTCTCAGGTTCCTTTTTAAGGGACGAGAGAAATAAAGTAACATCACCACGCTGAGTTGTGACTTATTTCTCAAACCCTCGCAAACCATAAGAGCACGCACGCATCTATATACGCGGCTTTTAAAATAAAAACTCCTGTATCAAAATCTTTACTATTTAAAGAAAAGATATCTTAGCTTGTTCATTTAAGTTTACTCCCCCGCAAGACAAGAGCATCGCGTTTACCCAACTGTTTAGATGACAAGATTCTGTCAATGGCTCCCACCGACACTTGAAGTCTCTTTTCTGTATTCTGTACTTCCAAGCGACGATCCAAGGTTGGATCCAAATTGAACACTACCCCCAAAGCAGCTACACGCTTCGAGAAAGTGTCACTCTTGGGCCCCTCACGGTCGAAGGCCCACCCAAAAATATCCAACAGCCGGCAGTTGTCGAAAGCCCACCAACATCACAGGCGGGAGGCGGTTGAAGCGGTACAGCACTAAAGCGGAAGTGAAAAGCTGACACTGTTTGTGCCTGGAGGCTAGTATCATGCGGTTGCGAATTTATGAAATGTGTGTCGCGCACGGACATAAATTTCTATATACGCTCACGCATGTCGCGAAACAAATCAGAGGCATGGCCCTGCAACCTTTTCCTCTGTCAGGCTAGCGTTTACTTTGCGCCTCAACGCGGGCTGCGGCTGCGTCCAGGCTGGTGCTGACTAGGTGGTTCACACTAGTCACAAAAGCCAAAGCGTCAGCAAATATTTCTTCACGCACCCACTCTTCTCGCACAGTTCTTCTCTCCTCCATGTCCTATTCTCAAAAAGAAACCAGGACAGAAGTCATAGTGGGACGGTGGCTACCTTGATTAACTTGCTAGGGGTAGGGTATGGTTCCTTCCCTGGCACCACTTCGATTCTGGCCTCCCAGATTTTATATTTGTAATCAAGTGCTGCACATGACTTGTCTTAAACCAGCCGGCCTTGGCAGGCAGATTCACACTTGCATTGGACTTCTGCAGAAAGCTTGCGGCGGCAACGCCCTCATGTTTCTTGGCTACTATGTCATTGATTTTGCTTTGTAGGGCTGGTCAAGACACACGCACGCAAGCAAACGGCAGGCAAGAAAGACGCACTTCTCCTGTCTCCAACTCTTTTGCAACAAACTCGCCAAATTGCTGCAGTCGATCGCGCACCTTTAAGCTAATGAAATCTTGCAACGCGCCCAAAAGCAGCAAAAAATATTGGTATCGGTGCCCGTTCCGCATCATCTTGCAGCAACTGGGAAGTTGCTGCCGCAAAGTTCACGAGCTCATCCTGCAAAACGCTTTGCCGCTCAGTCCAAACAGATGCACCAAGAAATACACATCTTCGCACCTGCACCTCTTGGACAGGAACACTAGCCTTGCCGCCCACCACCTTCACCTTCACAGTTTCTTTCTGCCCAGGAAGCTGAAGAAAGGCAAGCCTTCAAAACAACTCGAAACCCCGAAAACACTGCTAAGTGCCTTTGAACCAACCGGTTCTTTGACAGGTCGGCCTAGCAAACAGGATCCTTCCATTTAGCTGCATAGCTGTGGCGAATGCAACAACTGACCGATGAGCCGAGAGCGATTTGCAGCACATGCTGGATAGATGCACCGATCTATCCAAAGTCAAAACTGAAAGCCATGTCATTGCAACTTAACAGAAGCCAAAAGTGGGCGCGGCCTTGCTTTTCACTTTGCCTGCTACTAGTTACAAGCGAGCCTTTGCCTTAATTACACAATTCGAAGGATATCTTTTTAGGCGTACGCAAAGCTTCAGCCCCCAACAGCGTCCGCGCTCGGTGCAAAATGACCTTCGCAAGCGATCAAATCCACTCTGCAAAACATACCTTTGGCAATATTAAAAACGGAAATCGCTTTCTCTGCTTTTTCATCTCGGCTCTCACTGTTGCGGATGGCGGCGCCAACCTGCGTTTCTGCCGTGCTAGAGAGAGACATTACCAAGCGTCGTTCCAACAATTTCAAATCAAGCGCGCCCGGCTGCTCATTATTGTAGGGGGCGGCTCCTAGCAAACACTTGTCACAGGGCTCCAAACTTTCAACTTAAAGCCATAGCTTGAAGGACCAGAGCCAACCTACCCAGACATGAAGCTGCGTTTGTCAAAACATGGCTTGCGAGAATTTGTTCAATCCCGTACTTCACACCAACACCTTCTTCCTCCAACTGCCTTCCAACTTGAGCTGGCCTGAGGGAAGCAGGTAGGTACTGCTCTAAATTTCACCCAAAAACGACTTCCTGACCATTGTACAGCGTTGACAGATGCAAAAACGCAGCAGCCAAGCCACAACAATGACAACATATTTTAAGCAATACTGGCCACAGGGGACTTTAGTAGATCGGCTCCCTGTAGAAGCTGTCAAAACCTTTTTCAACCCAAGCACATCGGAACAAGTCAAAACAGCAACATGAGAAGACAAATCCGCCCACGCCAGTAGGTTCTTTTGTCCCTAAATATTAGGTTTTTCTTGTTTTCTAAAGTCCACCAATTTTTCTTGACAACGGACTTTGCATATGCGTGGCCAAAAAATCTGAAGATAAAACTTCTAGGTAAGAAATTGATCCATGTCGGCTTCCAAATCTTCGAATGGAACGTAGGAATCGGTTTTTGCGGGGCGTTGGCGCCCTGCTACATGGAAACTGGCGCAGCAAGACTTGTTTTTTTGTATTTGGATGTCTTTTAGACGTACGGGCAAAAAATGTTGAAATTGCTAGAGCTTTCCCACAAAAAAATTGTGAAAGAAGCTTTCTGGGTCATCCGTTTTTGAGCTCTTCTGCCTTGGTTGCTCTGAATAGGGGGATGGCAGCGTCATCATGATGCATTGTTTTTTGCTTCATCAATGGTGTAGATCATGGTCCTTTTTAGCTAAGAGGAATGGTTGTGGGCCCTCCAGTTTGTTTTATGATTGCATGTAGATCTTTGTTTTTGACTCGGAAAAGATGTAAATTACTTTACTCTCTTAGATGTTCAGCACTTTAAGTGTCGATACATGTTTTAGTTTTCAACTCTTCCAAAAGCACCCAAAGAGCCAATCTACAAAAAGTTCACCTTAGTAGCACGCCATTTCTTATCAAGCTTGGCTTAGTCTTGTCAGAAGCTCAGCGCAGAGAACCTGACGTCGGGATTGCTAGCACCAATTGGCGCTGACGACACATTCCGATAGAACTCTTAGCCCAAGGACGCGTTTCCTGGTGTGACTTGCTCTGAGTCATATTCCAAGCTCCTCCAATATTGTTGCACTTGCCAAACTGATGGGAGCCGCCACACCATCAGTTCAACCTAGGTCGGAAAGGCAGCAAAGGATAGGGCCCATCGGCGCATTGCACCAGCACCTGACAACAAGACGCAACATTCAGCTGCGCACTTACGGAAGTGGATGCCACAATCAAGCAGAAGCCGCACCCTGAACACTCCGGCTGGAAGGATGCAGCTGACCACACATTGGATGCTGAAGCTACATTCAGCAAAGCCAGCTTATGCGCAACAGCAGGAGCTCAAAGAACCACAAGAAACACAAAGCAGTTTTCATACAAGCACGGCATCACAGCAGAGTACCACACGAAACTTTTTTGCACACAGCTTGCTGCTTGCAATGGAAAGGTTTTACAGCACGCTGGCTGAAGCACAGGCTGGGCTCGGGCCAACTTGTACACTAGGCAATTTTGCTTCTTTTTCCGCAAAGGGGTCATGTTTCAATGGTCTGTCTGAACTCACCTACACGCGCGCAGGCAACTTGTCCCCACGCCAAAAGAATACTTCCTGTGTTCAACAAATACAAAACTTCAGTTTGCAGCAATGGACACAAGACTGGTTTCCACGGAACGAAGGGTGTGAAATCTGAAATACACCCTTTATAGCAGTCAACAATTTCTGTGAGCAGTAGCAACACATATGTCCAACCCTTTACAATTCTTGCACCTGCGCTCTTTTCCTATGCTTGAATGGCAAACCGAGGGGGGGATGCTCCTGGTCCCAGGCAAGCAAGCAAACGCCCATAGTATGGCAATTAGTCAAACCCAACCAGGCTGCCGCAAAGCCAGCTTCAGCTGTCCAACTTCTGAACACGGAACCAATGCTGCAAAGCAAAAAATTCTATGTTGAAGGTACACCAAAAACATTTAAGTGACAAACACACACAGGTCCGTCTGAACATCTCCCGGAAGCTGCAACACGTCATGCACCTGCAGGTGTGTGCGCACTTCAGCCTCGGAGGCACTTCCAGGCTGCTGACTGCTGAAGACTTGACATGCGAGGGCTCCTGCTGATGACTGTCAAGCTCCATTGCGTGAGCACATTTGAGGTGGACAAGAGCTCGCTCTGCCTTGCTATGCTTGGACGCAGAAACTTGCCGAGGCTTACATTCTTGACTGCATGGTTTCGCGCTTGTACATGCCAGAGCTATTTATTGCTGCCTCTTCGCAACGATACAATTCTTTGTAGACTGGTCCGGAACTTTTCAAAACCAAGCTGTTCAGAACTTCGAAGAAGCAGCCCAATGCTCTAAATTAACCAAATTTCAAAGACAACCACGCGATCCCGGAAGCAGCCCAACTTCTCCCTTTCACAATTTTTCCGTGTCTTGGCGCAGAAACGGGTTGCCATTTTGGTTGAGGTCAACCCCTCAACAATCTTTCTGCTTCACCCTCGGCAGCAGCTGCCAATTCGATCTGTTCTCCAATCAAATTTAAGGCTGGGGCCAACAAAGTCAGAAAGCGAGACAAAGCAATGAATTCGATGTTGTACTGCTAGTTTTCCCGCCTCCGTCTGCGAGGGCTTGGAACGCCTGGTCCAACTGTTCTCGGGCTACAAGGCCTTTATCAGCAACACTGCTTTCTCGCCAAACCTTCTCACTGTCTCCTAGTCCCTCTTGGGCAACACGCCTGCAAACAGCGCAGGTCCCCAAGTAACAACAGAACTGGGAGCCATGAATGCCTAGCATGCTCTCCGTTTTCATGCGTGCTCTCAGGCTCCGCAACAAAAAGATTCAAAGTAGGACCATCTGCGCCTGAACCAGAGGCTTCTGTTGGCGGCCTTGCACTCACTTTGGGTGTGGCAACTCCTGCTGCTGGCAAAGCCAAGCAATTTGGCAGCAATGCACACCCAAAACGAAACCAACAACAACTTTCTCATATGATTGGAATGGTTGTTTCGCTGTCAAGGCACGCAAATTGCCTCCAGCTCAGACCTACTCCTGGCTACTGCGCAAAAGTTTGGCAAACAGAACATGAATCATCAACAAACCCAAGCCCAACGCACGCTCAAAAAATATAGAATCAAAAATGCTTTTGAATGATCACTCCCCTCTCACACAACTACACACATCACTTCAACACAGCCAAAAGGCAGCTGGTGACTCACAACATTGGTGTCCCGATGAAACAGGCGAAGGGTTCCACCCACCACACCCTCTTCCAGGGCGGGCGGGCGGGACAAAATGATCAACCAGCAGCTGCTGGACAGTGTGCAAGCTGCAAGCTGCAAACCAGAAAACCTAAGGAGCTTGCAGCAACCAGCTGGAAGTAGCAGCAGAGAAGCACCATGCACACACTCAACATAAACAAGACAAGCCACACTCTCAATGCATGTATGGAGTTGTTGGCAGGGAGTGATTGTGCCATGCAGGCCAAAGCCCACATGGGGGCCCTCGTCTGCCCCTAAACTAAAAGACTGAATTGTTTCTATCTCTGGTGCTTCTTGCTTGTCAATAAAAGTTGAATTCATTCAATCAGAGAGAATGAGGCACTTCAAAAATTTGCAAAGGTGACGCGTTAAGACAATGAATGCAAGGCGGCTGTCTCTCATGCATGCAGGACTAGAAGAAGTAGAAACTGAACCAGAAATCCTGCCTCCACTGGCGCTTCTGAAGCTCTCTGCGTGGGTGTTGGGTTGGTTGCTCTGTCAAGCATCAAACAACATGACTTTTCACAAAAGTGGTGTCTCACAACCAATCTCGTGGTGGCTGTTAGCAAGCATAGCTGGAACTACGCCCCTACAAACATGTCTTACAAGGGTGCGCAAGCAGAGGCTCACCACCACACCACCACCCATCAGTCAGCATCGCAAGGTGATCTTCCTACAGCGCTCGTACCACAACTTTTGTGCACACGGCAGGTTTGAAAGTGAGGGGCGCGCAGTCTACAACGTGCGTTTTGCTGGCAAACTTCTCTGCCGGGTTTCCCGGTTGAATTTGTTTCTTTTGCTTGCTGCTGCTGCTCCGGCAAAGACTTTTCTGCGGCTTTTATGGACTCACCTTGTCCTGCACGTCTGTTGGCAGAACTAATGTTTTTCATTCACGTGGAAAAACTTCAAAAGGTTGTTTGTCCCATCAGCAAATTTTTGCTGATAAAAAAAAACACCGTCAGTTGCACAAGAAGCGCCCAAGCTAGCTGCGCTAAGAGTGAAACCGTAGCTTTTGCCATGACTTTGATCACATCTCCAGAATCCGCATCCTGGCCTTCAAATTTTTTCAGGCAACATGGGCCATTATCCAATCGTTACTTTTTCTCGGGCTCATGCAGAGAAAAAGGAGGCCAGCGCAGCTTCAAGAATGGCATTTTCTTCGGTCAACAATTTTGCCTGAAGCTCCAAGATTCGGTGCTGGACCTGCCAAAATTAAGCCGCCTTGTTCAAGGAATACTTTGCAGGAAAAGATGTGGAAAAGCCTTAGCTTCACGATCATCCCGAGACCTTAGAAAGCACAAAGCGCCGAAAATCTACCGCCAATCTAATTAGTTTCAACTAGTCTTGGGGTAAGGACAGCTCCATTGCCGACACCTAGAAGCAAAATCCAAAGGCTTGTCCCCAAACATTTAGCAGCACAAGGTCCTCGTCCACAACTTTTTGGAATCTTTTTCCTGGCGTGAGACGGACATTTACCTGCACATGCGCTGGCCAAGAGAAAGCATTTGTCTTCCAACATGAAACTAGACGTACCAAAGGCGAAAGTTGTAAAAATGCATTGGTCTGCTGGCGTTGAAGGACACTAGCTCTGCGCAAAGCTGCCTGCTGCATCTTAGTCTGTATGAATTAGCCATATTAGGCAAAACATGCATGGCGTCAGGCGGGCCTCAAACTCTCGTAGAACAACCTGCAAACAATTTGTTTCCCAGAACACAACATCAAGGGCAAGTGCGAAGTTGAAAGCGTTCCGTTGTTAGCTCATCCATTTCGCGGCAGGCTCGTGCAATCAAGCCTAATTCCGCTTGCTGCCTTGTCTTCTCAAGACGCCGGATTGCTGTTTCTGCGGTTGCATCTGCACTCAAAGAAAACAAGCGGTGGCTTTGTTTGCAGGGTAGTTGGAAAGACATTCCCCTCTCACCTGGCTCTGCTTGCGGATTCAAGAACAACTTGGTTCGGAAAAGCGTTTCCTCACCGCCATTGTCCATGAATCCCAGTGCCCGTGCAGCCCCTGCACAATATGCACACTTCTGTCTTTTGCTGGTCGCTAATGCGTGAAAACAAAGCGAAAGGCCCAACCTTCTCCTGCCTTTCTGCGGCCATGCCTTTAATGCGATAGCAACACTCAACGCAAGCTAGCGATCAACCTAACAACGTGTAGACATGGCTGTCTCAATAAGCTGCACCGCGCTTTTCTTTGCCCTTGCTACAGCGCTGTCATACGCGAACTGCAAGTCAACCAGCGCGGCCTGGAATGCAACAGGGGCAAACCTTTCAGGATAGATTCGTCACGCTTGCCTTCTCTTTCTCTTCACCTTCCCGCTCCAGCTCGGCAACCACTGCTCGAACCTGTCCCCCCCTGGCTCAAGGCGGGAAAAAAGGAATGCAGACGCGCAGCCTGGGGAAGCTGTAGCTTTGGTGCATCAAGCTGCACAGCCAATATTGGCATAGGCCCTTGGACGAGGGAGGTAGCCACGGAAAAGGTAGTCCACAAGCAAAACAACGGAACAGTAAATCCAAGAAAAGCCATGCCCTCCGCACAGAGGCACGAGTAGCCCTTGTTCTCCTCTTTGCACCCTGGCAGGCGAAGCTAAGCTACTACGCAGTTCTATCTTCTTCGGACTGACTTTCTGAAAGGACACACGAGGCGAGACTTCTCACCCCAACCCTCAAATGTTCAATAGAGGCGGTAAACATGACTCTGTTATCAACCACAACCACATGCAGTCTAGAAGAGTTTTGTAGAGCGACGTCGTTACACAATCGAAATGAAACTTTGTTTTTCTATCTGTGAAAGCAGACTTGGCCACAATCGATTTCAATCTCCTTGCTTCAACCTGTAGTAGACAACCTGCGTGCAGTGGACGCCAGCGACAGGGGATACAGCATAGTTGCCACTTCTGCTTCAAAGTCAAGCGCAGTGAGGTCAAGACAAGGCCAATATGCATCGCATTGCTGCGACCAAGCTTCTAAGGCCCGAGCGGTGAAACCATCAAAGCTCACAAGTTCATTGCTGCATGGCCCTTCATAATCACTTGTTGCGCGGCAACTCCATCGATCACCGGGAGACGCAGTTATAAAGCCGCCCGGGCAAACTGCTCCGGAAAAGTCCCTGCCCAAAAAATAGCACTGAGCTTCTTCCGAGCATTCCTTTGTCGAACCTCGCGCAGCTTCGACAAGGCCTTTTTTAGCACATGAATGAGAAGGGAGAGCTAGATATTTAGTTCCAAACGTACCACTGCACGCCACACATCTTTGCCCATCTCTTTCTCGCATCTGTTGACATTGTCTGAAGCTTTGCGGGGGCTCTGCAAGGCCCTATCAATGACACGCATCAACATGATCAATTGCATCTCTCAGTTTTAGATATGGCCTAAATAGCTTGCTTTTGGAAAACAAGCAGCGTTGTCTGGAATCCAAACAAAATCCTGCGCACAGGATTATTTTTAAATCTCCAGCTTCGAATCAACAAAGTAAGTCACAGTGGTACGTGGGGGCACTTCACAGTTGTATCTTCTTCGCAAGGGGTTCGTAGTTTTGGCACGGAATTTCGAGCTCGTGGCCCGTCTGGCGCTGGGACCTTGCACGGCGTGGAACTGAGAAATAAAAACAAAAGCTGACCCTGATTCTGGCAGGCCATTTTGAGCCCTTGCCACACATCGCGAAACTGGTCTGCATCCACCATCACCACAACTATCTACCGCACGGAACTAAGTGACACTCAGCTGGCCTAGTGTTTCCGGGGCGGACTGTATGTAAGACGCATCAAGTATGGCGCCTACATCATCTAACACAGCGTCACCTGCAGCTCTGCGACCTGCGCTAGCTGCCACAGTCTTACACACTGGTCCGCGAATATGCTATTGCTAAACGTACCGCGCAAAGCCGTGCAAGTCAAGAAAAGGTGGCACGCAAGCAACAAATTGAAGGGCGCAAGCATCATGCGTCTTTATGAAGGTCGCCTTGTGGCCAGGCACACGCACACAATAACACCACTGCAGCTACACCAAGAAAAAGATGTAAACCCTTCTCTTAAATCAGGGACGGTGACCAAGCAGGCAACACAACAACATTGGCTGCAAAGCCTATCCTGCGTCTCTGCAAGAAAGTGTTGCAAACTCTCATTGAAACATGAAAAGAAATCACTTCCATTTGCATTCAGCACTAGTCACATGGCTTTGGGCGTGTCATGGTCGCCAAGTCGTGAAATGTTTCTTCCACTTTCATGGGATTTTGATATCATGCAAGGCTCCTAGTCTCTGCTTGCTTACGGCTTCTTTGCTGGAGTCAGCCTGAGTCGCTTCATTGTCTGCAAAGTTGTCCAGGGCCGATATTGACGCGGAGCTTGCAGCTGCAACACTGATTGGAGATGGGCTTTCTGTCATGTCATCAAATAACTTTGGGTCCTTTCAGTAAGAACAAAGTCCAGTAGAGGTGAAGGAAACTAAGCTATCATTACATCGTGTCTTTCGTTGCCTCTGGTGCATCGAGGGACTCGTAATCGGGCGTTGGGCAGTCCCCTTTTCAACACAAATTGGACACGTAGCACGAAATCACAAAATGACAGGCAAGAACTTGGGAAAGGGTTTGCATCGTTGAAGTCCTAAGCAAGTCAAGGCAAACCTGCTTGTGGTGGCACTGGCTTTTGCAAATTTTGTCAGGTACATTATATTGAGGGGGAGCCCTCCACACATTCCAGAAAAAAGCCTGCCCAAAAGGCAACACTAGCTTCTGTCTAAAATCCTTTTATTTCAAATATTGCCGACCACTGTACACAGGGGTGGCACGGACACCTTTCAAGAAAGCACAGCACACCGCACCTTTTGAGACAGAATTCATGAAAATTCGCCATGCTGCAAACGCCAATCACATCTTCCAGCCAGAACCCTCCACACAATCGCCATAATTAATTTTCGCTCAGAAAACCTACACGCTAAACAAGCAAAGGGCCTGGGCATAGCACAAGCGGCAGAATACACCTAGGTGAAGTAAGCAGCTGGCATGTTGCGAATGTTCTGGTTTTTTTTTTGCATATACATTCAAAAAAAATGTAGTTTGCAAGCTTTCATTCGGACCTATCATCAACAAATCCGGGCAATGAAAAAGTTGGAGACCTACTCTTGGTATTAGCGAACAAAAAAAGGAAACCAAACTTCAACTTGCAGCTTTCTATCGTTGTCCAGCCAAGTGGCAAAGGAAAGCACATTGGAACACGCCCGCCGACCGGCATGTACTCTGCCTGTCTCACAACCAAACCAAACTACACCAAACACCAAAGGCGCACCTCGAAACACAACCCTTACCCGACTAAAGGGTGTTGTGCATCGCGGGCTGCACCACAACATGCCAAGCTTAGAAAAAAATGCAAAGCCAACACACCAATGCTGCCAAGAGACAATATGGAAGAGCAATGCATTGACATAAAACTCGAAAAGCAAGCCTTGCTGAAAGGCATCCGTCCAAGTACCAGCCTGTAAAGGACTTTGTGGTTGCACCTTGTAAGCAGCATCAGAAGTTTTTCCCACCCTGGCACAAGATTAAATTACACTAAAGAAACCGAAAACTTCCACACACAGACTTTGAAGCGTAGGTGTTTGGAAAGCCGCTGATGATCCCGTCCAACCTACCACAATGGTATCTGCAAGCAATACGCCCGGGTTGCGGCCCCACGACGCCCACATGCTGTCAGTAATATCCGCCATACTGCGCAACAGATCAATGCAAAAACCTTGTTGTGTCCCGGACAAGCTCCAAATCCGAACATGAAATCAACCATCGGAATTGGATGCAGGACGGCGCCAAAGCAGTTGTGCCCTGACCAAACAAAATCTTCCTGCAAAGTTTCAGTTTACCAACACACTGACCAGTGATCATTGGCATACAAAAGAGAGGTTGCAATATCCAGATCCTCAGCAGCAGGAACACAGCGCTTGCGTTTAATTTCTGATACGTTGCAAAACTTGATGCTATCAAGAAACGGTGGCGGAATCTGGCCAAAGCACAAAAAAAGTCACCCACACAGCTCTCACAATCCTACGCACCATGGGCGGGACAAAGTGCACTACGGCTGCCTCGAAGGAATTTCTATGACATAAATTTCACAGAAGACTAGTGCTGAAAATGCCATATCCAAAGGCCCGCACAATAATCACTTGCACCATTCCCAACCCCATAGACAAAGCCTGCGGAAAATACTTTTGATGTTGTAGCAAAGGATTCTTGTAGCCTGCCTGCTTCGCTAGAATTGAAGGCAGCATCCCACTAGCAGAACCTGCAATGAAACAAATAAGAGCTATCAATTTGCCACAACTTGGTTTTTCTATCTACCGGGGCTTGTTGCTTGCGATGCAGATTTTGCAAGCCTTTGAACCATTCAAAAGAACACAGGCGCAACCATCACAGATCAACATCACGGCTCACATCTTTGAGAAGTCGCTGCCAAAAGCTTTTGTAGCACCGCCAGGAAAAGCGGCAACACCAGATACCTCATCCAGACGTTGCCAACCCGCCCATTTTTGAGCCCATGGGAAGCCTACCTCCTCAGTTGCCAGGGCTTGGACACGCATATCTGTCACCAACAAGTCGATTGATCATCATTGGAAAGAAAGTTGCTGGCACACTGCCAAACCACAATGCGGCGCATTCGGCCTGCGCACACTGAACACGATCGGCTCGCGCAGAAAAAGACAACAAAAACCGCACTTGAGCTTGTAAGATGTGTACCGAACCTGGACGCAGAATCACGATCAGAATGTAAAACCAAACAGATGCAATCTGAGGGTGGGACATTGGAAGTGGGCAGCTGGGAGATCAGGCTTGCATTGGCATTGGCATTGTAATGGTGACTTACTTGGTGCAAAGGGCCGCTGGCCTGCATGGACCAAAATGAAGAGCCCTACAGCTTGGCTAGCCGCCATTCCCTGCACCGCAGAGCTGAAATCATCAAACAAAGACTGGAAGGCCTGACCCATTGCCATAACCCACGAAACATTGAGTCAACATGGACCAGGACCTTCTCTACGTGTTCCCTATCCTTTTGTTGGAGCGTTGTTGGGTCGAAAAGCACCGTAGGGTCACCTTGCACGGTCGCCACAGCAAAGCACAAACACAACAAAATGCACAACTTCTCCATGCACACACGCCCACGCGACATGGCGTTTGCTTTCACTGGGTGTATCTTTTTTTTGCAACCAGGCAAATGTACATAAATATGCCGTCTGCGGTAAGTTACTGGAAATGAAGGACTTGTTGCTGACTCAAGCTTTTGTCAAGTCCTACAACTGACAACATTTTGCAACAGAAACTCGCAACAACTAGCCACCAAACAATCATATGCATGAGAACTATTAGGTTCTCTCAATCCAGCCCCTCTCTCATAAGATTTCATCTCTCATACGTTGCAACCTTGCAGCCATTCAGGTGTAAGGCTCTTTTGCATGCCATGATGCTAGTCTTGTTCTATTTCATTGGCTTGTGCTAAGGGCCGAAAAAATCAAAGTCTTTTTCTCTGTGGTTTTTACAACAACACGCTTTTGCCCATGTTCTTTTGATTGTCACCTTTGATATTGCTATGCTTTTCGTTGTGCTAGGTACTGCGATTCGAAGAAAATATGTGTATGATAGTTGTGGTTTTTTTGGGTCTATTTTGGACACGGACGAATTCAAAGGAAGAAGAGCCAACTGAGCCAACACACAATTATTTTGGTATGCCAGAAGGGCTGACTAATACACTCAGCGCCTGGACTTGACCTACCCAAATCAGCGACTCAAAATGAAGCGTTTGCTTCGGTCGTGTACATCATGGCAATTTTCAAGTATGTCTATTGTCATTCCTTGTGTTCCAAAAATATGGGACAAATTCAATAGTTGCAAAGTTCTTGCTCGCAATCCAAACAGCCTAACCAACCAACAACACTACACTCAAACCCGAGAAACAGGAGAAGCAAATCTTTTCGGTGGAACGATGATACAACTCACCGCAGCTAGTCCTGGCCCGTGGAGGAGGTCGGGTTTTATCAGCTGCTGCACTGACCCAAAAACAAGGCTACGGCGTCGTTAGCGAGCCCTTCGAAAACGCCCTTTTTTTTTTGTGAGCTCTCGACTTGATATGTGGGAATTGCCACGTATTTGGACACCAGGCTTGAAACCTCTCTTTTCATTTTTCACACTATTTGCAAGGCGGGGCAACATAAATCCATTTTTTGATGGTATTTGCGTGGTTTCGTGAAGACCAGTTTTGTTGCCAAGCCGAATCCAAAGGTTGACACCGGCATTGTGTCTCCACATGAAGCTTTTCACGTGCGCCAAAACTTGTTTACAGATTCGCCTGTCTCTCAAATCTCTTGTTCTGATTTGAGTTGTCTCAAAGAATGTTAACATCCCCACCCCACCCCACCCCATGACATGGCATCAGATGCGTAACATCAACATGTTTATGTACACAAGAAAAACACAGTAGCGTAGCATCCAAGATGTGTGCAAGTTCAAAGAATGTTAACATCCCCACCCCACCCCACCCCATGTCATGGTATCACAAAAAACCATAAAACGAGAGGGGTCGCTAATGGCGCCGTTGGCAAAAACAAGGTAACACGCCTCCTCGACGCCCGGTGACGTCAGACATTGGCGTAGTCTAGAATCATGTGATTTACAACGCAATCTGATGTTTTTCTGTTTTTATATGATGTCCTCCAAATGTGAACAACTACGCAAAAAGTTGCATTGCTTCGCCAGATGATGCTTCTACTTTCCACATACACCGACGAGAAACATTCCACATCACAGGTTTGGGCATGTGTAAAGAATGTACCGAAGCAGTCCATTGCGTAGCACTTTGAACACGAGTTACATTAGGTTTGGGCATGTGTAAAGCATGTACCGAGGCAGTCCATTGCGTAGCACTTTGAACACGAGTTACATTAGGTTTGGGCATGTCTAAAGCATGTACCGAAGCAGTCCATTGCGTAGCACTTTGAAAACACCGGTTACACTAGGTTCGGGCATGTGTAAAGCATGTACTGAGGCAGTCTAGTGCGTAGCACTTCGAACACGAGTTACATTAAGTTTGGGCATGTGTAAAGTATGTACCGAAGCAGTCCCTGGCGTACTTGCGTATGTACCGAAGCAGTCCATTGCGTACTGGTCGACCCGGCGATGTCCGGAAGTGGCAACTGTCCCGGGCCCTGAGGGCACGCCACACCAAGAGGATAGCAATCAAGCCTGCATCCAAGTACTGCACCAAGCACAGATACAAAGTAACAACCTAGACAAACCCCAAAGTGACCTTCCTGCAACCAATAAGGGTGTTGAGGGGCCAGAGTTGTCAGCCAAGCCTATTGCTGCCACAAACAAACGCTGCAGCTTCCATTGCAGTGGGCAGGCTTCAACCCAAAAATGTCCCTGCACACCAAGCACGCGACACAAGCTTTAGATCTGCTACTTCATAACAAACAATCTTTGTTCGGGAGGACACGCGAGGATGACTTTTAAACAGGTGGGGTAGGACATGCAACATGCTAGTACCAACAAAGCCACGCACAGCAAAGAAGCGGCCGCGCACAAACATTTTTCACAATTTAGTAGACAGAATGTTTACATGGTCTTTCAATATGCATGTAGGCATACATGCAGGGCCGGCCAATCTTTTCGCACGCAGCTGCAGCGAGCAAGATCATTTGAGAGGCAGGCATAACTGAATATGCGGTGAACGTTCTTGGGGCATGGGTATCGTTTGTTCGCTATATTTTGATGACCGTTCCATATTTTTTTCATGGCCCCTGCACAGCAGCAAAAACTTCTGTGCGGCTTTGACTGGCTAGCCATGCGGGGACAAGATGGATTTGTGAACATCTATGCGCCAGAAAGATATGGCTAAGGCATGCCTACACGTATCAATTTCAGGACTAGACAGACCTCTCACATTGCATTCTAAGCTTTGCAAACATGAACGAATTGAAAATTATTGAATTTGCAAGACATTGGAAGGTCTTCCTTTTTGACAATACACACGAGTCTATTTTTCGGTGCGTGCCAGTCACCCCCGCACCGCCCCTGACACAGCTTTGGCAACAGTGTTTGCAACTCTAGGACTGAACAAAGTCCAGCCGCTCAATGTCCCAGCGAGCAAGAAGATCACGGGAAAGCAGTTCGTAAAGTTTGTCATTCTAGTTCAATGCAAACCTGGCTTCTTGCAAATGGGCCAAGCAACTGTTTAGGCAATCAAAGGATGGAATAGAATTTGACCCTCTCCCCTGGACTTGGATCTTGTAACCTTGGAGGGCCAGCTTCAAGAAAGACTTCCATGGCTACGCGAGGTGCTGCGCAGCAAGTATCCACTCGTATGACAAAAGGTCGTTACGGGCTCGTTCTTCATAAAATCACACAAACTCACAGACCCAAGCTGCTTCCACTGAACACCAACAAATAATATCTGAGAATAGAATGGAAAGAAACAATATTGACAGAACCCAGCAGGTCTCGATTCAGGGCAATCAATGTGGAAAACTGCTTAAGAAATTTTAAAAAGCTTTAGAACTTGCGCCAACTTTATGTTGATCGACCCAATCATCGGCCTAGTAGTTGCTGCTCCTATGCGCTTTCTCACCAGAGAGTCTGACACTGCCTAGGTTTGCCCGTCTCAGAGGCTTCTTCGAACCCGAAGTCTTGCTGCGCAAAAATCGGCGCAAAAATGAAACTAACTCCAGTAGGTAATGACCAAAGTAAAAATCAAAAGAGAGAGTACAAGAAGTGCTCAAGATGCTATCCACAAAAATTAAAAATGCAACTCTAGGAGGTTTGAAGAACTCTTGGGGAGGCCAAGGAATTTTGTGGGAGATTAAGAGAAAGCAGTGTTGTACTGACTATTAACAATCTCACCTGCTTGGCTCAGTGGCAGCGCGTTTGGAAAGGCAAGCTTTTTTGCGCTGAACACCTAACACAGTACCTGTGCGGGCATTCACCGGTCGATGTCGCCCATCTAATTTCTGAGACAGACACTGCAAGAGCCCGGTCTTTCACGCTGCGATTGCGTTCCTCTGCCTAGCTTGCGAAGAACATTGCTGTGGCGGATTCCCCGTTTGCCATAACCACTGCGGCAGCCTTCACTTAATTTTGACAAGCTTGGCTTTTGTGGGGTGGCCACCGTCTGCTCTTAGTACTGCCTTCACTTCTGCAGGGACACAAACTAGAGATGATTGCACCTGTCTACTCTCTCCTTTGCTTGTCATGAATAGAAGTGAAACACAAAACTTTGCACCCCAACCTAGCAGCTCAAAGGGGCCATTCTTGTCAGCATCTTGACCCTGCCAGCATAGCAAGTAGAGATCCTGTTTGCTAGCCATCTCCAAGGCCCATAGATATTGCACAAAGAAGAAGCTTGCCTTTTCATCCTTCGAACCCGTTCCTTTTGAGCAAAATCGTTGCGCAACAAGATCTCTTTTCAAGCCAAAATCATTTTGAATTTCTACCTTGACTGAATCATTCATGCCTTGCCACCTGCCTCATCTGTCCAAGATCTGCGCCACTCAATGAGAAGCTTTTTTCACGCATACATTGAAGAGGGGGGCCTTCTTTCTCCACAATGTTCATCGAAGCTGGTAACAAATGTGGAACATACGGTGGTTTCGTGTTGGGGATTGAAAAATTGGGGGGGCCTTGCGCTGGCGATCTCATCATTTGCTGGCAATTAATAGCAATATGTGGTTCTGTAACTGTGCGACTCACTCAACAAGAGATTACCGTTCCCTCAAACTGTTACGGATTTTGAAAGCATCAACCGGCATCACTTGCATGGAGAGGAAAGCCGACTGGCTGCGCGGCGCCACAGCAGGCAACCCTGATGTTTTTTTGCGCAAGGCTTGGGAGTGGGCGATGACCATGTCCGAGAAAGCCTGCACACTCCAACCATCAGAAATCACACATAAAAAAACACAATGAGTTTCTGAGAATCTAGCTGTTTGCCTACCTCTAGTTTTCCATTGATTTCACGCACAAGGTTAGTTTGTCTGGCTGCATCAGCGATGGACACGTCAAGCTCGACCTTGCTTTCGGCTGGCTGCACTGACAAACTTTTTTCAGCTGCTCACAAACCATCCTGAATAGTCACTAGTCAGAAGCCGCCGGAATGCGCACATCAAGAATTTGATATTGCTGTGGCACCTGGAAGCACAATGCAAAACCCAATGTCAAGGCGCCAGGACACGAAGCTCCGTCACCTGGTCACCAACAATTCCGGCGGGCAGCAATGCAGCAGCTGGAGCAACAATCACAAGCAAAAACAAACAGCTCCAACGCAAGGTCATCTCTCTTTCACAAGCCAGGAACTGAACAATCTTCATTAACTTTCCCCGTTTCCTTGCGAAAACTTTTCAAGATATCACTTCCAGGGCCTTCAATCATTGCCATGCAGAGGAAACTGCAAAATGGAAGCAACAAAGCCGAAATCACAAGCACTGTTGCAACGAGGACACACGCACATATTTCACTAGCTTCAGGAAGCTGCTTGGAAACAACAACAATGGTTGCATTTTGAAGTCCAAGGCAGGGAGCCTCTTGGCGGCAACTACTGGCTTCTTGCAATTTCCCTTGCGAAGGAAGCTTCTTAACCACAGTCAAGTAGAACGTGTTGGATCCAATACTTTGGCAAACTTTCCTGTTTTCAGCGCAAGCTTTTGAGTGGGCCAGTCCAGCAACGCTCTGGCACGCACACGCTTGGGAAGACTATATGCACCAGCCACCGAAAAAGAAAACTGCCCTCTAGGCACGTGTTCAATCGCCTTCTGCACACCCTGTTGGCTTCAATGCAAATCCCTCATGACCATCGACAAAGCGGGCAGAAATTGCAACTACTTTGCATGCTTGCCTCCCCCTATCCAAGCCTTGGCAGCCTTCACTTAGTTTTGACAGGCTTGGCTTTTCTGGGGTGGCCACCGTCTGCTCTTAGTACTTCCTTCACTCTGCAGGACAAAATCTAGAGATGATTGCACCTGACTGCTTTCTTTTTTTCTTGTCATGAATAGAAATGAAACACAAAACTTTTCACCCCAACCTAGCAGCTCAAAGGGCCCATTGCTTTTCGCACAGTCTTGGCTGCAAACAAATGTCCTCAGCAAGCCCTTAGACTTGTCTTGTCAGCATCTTGACCCTGCCAGCATAGCAAGTAGGGATCCTGTTTGCTAGCCATCTCCAAGGCCCATAGATATTGCACATAGAAGAAGCTTTCGTTTTCATCCTTTGAACCCGTTCCTTTTGAGCAATGTGGTTGTGCAACAAGATCTCTTTTCACCCGAAAACCATTGTGAATTTCTACCCTGAGTCCTTCATATCTTGCCACCTGCCTCATCTGTCCAAGATCTGCACCACTCAACGCGAAGCTTTTTTCACGTATACATTGAAGAAGGGGGCCTTCTTTCTCCACAATGTTCATCGAAGCTGGTAACAAATGTCGAACATGCGGTGGTTTCGCGTTGCGGGATCGAAAAATTCGGGGGGCCTTGCGCTGGCGATCTCATCAGTTGCTGGCAATTAATAGCAATATGTGGTTCTGTAACTGTGCGACTCACTTAACAAGAGATTACCGTCAAAAACAAACTGTTACGGATTTTGAAAGCATCAACCGGCATCACTTGCATGGAGAGGAAAGCCGACTGGCTGCGCGGCGCCACAGCAGGCAACCCTGATGTTTTTTTGCGCAAGGCTTGGGAGTGGGCGATGACCATGTCCGAGAAAGCCTGCACATTCCAACCATCAGAAATCACACATAAAAAAACACAATGAGTTTCTGAGAATCTAGCTGTTTGCCTACCTCTAGTTTTCCATTGATTTCACGCACAAGGTCAGTTTGTTTCGCTGCATCAGCGATGGACATGTCAAGCTCGACCTTGCTTTCGGCTGGCTGCACAAACAAACTTTTTTCAGCTGCTCACAAGCCATCCTGAGTAGTCAGAAGCCTCGGGAATGCGCACATCAAGAATTGGATATTGCTGTGGCACCTGGAAGCACAATGCAAAACCCAATGTCAAGGCGCCAGGACACGAAGCTCGGTCACCTGGTCACCAACAATTCCGGCGGGCAGCAATGCAGCAGCTGGAGCAACAATCACAAGCAAAAACAAACAGCTCCAACGCAAGGTCATCTCTCTTTCACACAAGCCAGGAACTGAACAATCTTCATTCACTTTCCCCGTTTCCTTGCGAAAACTTTTCAAGATATCACTTCCAGGGCCTTCAATCATTGCCATGCTGGAGGAGATTGCGAAATGGAAGCAACGAAGCTGAAATCACAAGCACTGTTGCAACGAGGACACACGCACATTTCACTAGCTTCAGGAAGCTGCTTGGAAACAACAACAATGGTTGCATTTTGAAGTCCAAGGCAGGGAGCCTCTTGGCGGCAACTACTGGCTTCTTGCAATTTCCCTTGCGAAGGAAGCTTCTTAACCACAGTCAAGTAGAACGTGTTGGATCCAATACTTTGGCAAACTTTCCTGTTTTCAGCGCAAGCTTTTGGGTCGGCCACTCCAGCAACGCTTGCAAGCTTTTTTGCGGAGACTATGCACCAGCCGCTGGAAAATCAAACTGCTCTCTGCACATGTCCACTTGATCTTTTGGGATTCAGGCCCGCCTCCACTGCATTCACCAAGGAAAGCACTGCGTTGTCTTGGAACTCGCGACAACTGCGGCTTCTGCCCTCGTGGCTTCGTAGTCTTCAACTGCCAGGATTCACCCAATCAACTTTGCACTTGTCGCGTGGACTATTTTCATGTGGAAGCAAAAAGCAACATGCACTATGGAAGCCATCCTGGCGCTGGCAAGAGAAGAAAGGCTGTGGAGCGCACAATGCAATGCTCAAGTCTGCAACACACCACAATATCCCCAAGCGTCCTCGCCAAGCTGGCAAGCCACCAACATCACCGAAGGTCAACGTCACAGGTCTAGGTCTCTTTCTGAATGTGTTGATGACTTTCTGAACAGTAAATGAACGGTGGATCCAATGTTTCATTTGAAACGTTCATGGCGCGTTTGGTATAAAAGCTTGGATGCTGCTGCTGCTTCAAAGAACTGCCAGCATTGACCCTACATTTATTTTTCCTACACCCCACTGTGACGTCGCGAATTACGTTGCTGTGTTCTGGTCGCCTTCAGATTGAATTAGCTTTATCTGCGCTTGGCTTCGCTGACTGAGGTGCCCTGCTCAGGACTTTATCGAAACATGGCTTCGAGACATGTTTTTTTTTAACGCGCCCAGAATCAATAGCAAGATCTTTCTTCCGGTGCATGCTGCACGCAACATTGATGCAAGCTACACTATCACATCCCAACGGACATCTTGTTGAAAAACATGCAAGCTTGATTTGTAGCATGTAATGGCATTGCGTACATGTCCTAAACATGGCATCTGTTCAACGTGTTCCCACCCTAACCACCTGTTTGAATTGCTTTTCTGCATTGTTCACATTATTATGACTATCATCAACATTTTTTGCGAGCATGGACGCACAACTTTGCTCAAGGAACTGCTTAGGCAATTGGGCCATTTGAAGGAGGCACTTTCGCGCTGTCATTCATCTTAGCCAAGTGGCCCGTGCGTTCCAAAAGGAAACCTCTTAAGCTTGCACTCTTGCGCCCAGAGGCTTCACAAAAGCAAACCTTCGCACCGAAACGACTGGGACCTTGGAACATGCGCATGTTTTTCATAGCATTGCCTCGCACGCTGCTTCCAAATCTATTTTTTCTTCTGCCGCTAGCTGCGACCAATGAGCAACCGGAGCACAAGGTCCACTATATTCCGGAGGCGCGTAGCAGCTAGCATCTGAGAAGGACCACCCCTCACACAAGTTGCTTGCAAGACATCGCAAAAAAGGCTGGCCACGCAAACCTCTGGGCACATCTGGCTATAGCTGGAAAAAACAGAAGAGCAAAACCGACCCCAACACTTGCTGGAACTGGAGAAAACTTTTTTGGGCAACTACCACACAAGGCGTTGGCCGCCTAGAATCCAATCAATGAGGTCAATGTCTACAAACCTTCTTTGGGGCCTGCTAGCATACCTCTTCCATTGTTTTCGTTTCTTTGGCAAGTGCACTATGCTGACACCATCGGAATGAAGGGCTCTTTAGACAAAGAAGCGAAGCAAATAGAAGCGGCCACCAGCTGTGAGATTTGGCCCACCGTGCCCTCTTGCACAGAGCGATAACCTAAATCAGCAACAAGCACAAAAGGCCTAACGGGCTACAGGACCAGAAATTCTACAATGCTGTCACCATCTTCAAATGTTGGAATTGAAGACGCACGCTTCCTCATCAAGTTCAGTAGCCAGGTACAAGCCACATAAGCAAGTCCAAACGGCCAGCGACTTGTAAATGCTTCCTACAGCTTCTGCACTGGTTGCTAGTTCCTGGCCCAGAATGGATCATTGAAAGTGCTTGCCAAATTACACAACAAATGAGTCCTGCAAGTCATCAAACGATGGTGAGGCCGCTGCACTTCGCTTTACCGCAATATGTCCAACATCAACAGCCGCTGCTGGCCCCAACATCACCACAGCAAGAACAAAATTGCAAGGTTTGGCCATGTTTCAGAACGCGTGCCTGCAATGCAAAAAACACCACTAGATAGCTGGAAAGATTTGCTGATTTTTTCGCATCCGGAGAATTACAAGCATCAGGTTTATTTTCAATAAATCACCGTTTTTTGAGAATCAAAGCCATGTGCGCTAATAGAATGCTATTGTACTTCAATTTCGAAAACCAAGAGGGATCGACAAGTAGATTTCAAATAGACAACCCGAAAATAAGGTTCTTCTGTCCAACATGCATCACGGAATTACGAGCAAAACAATACAAACATGGTCTGCTTTCCACACGCTTCTTGATGCAAATACTTTTTACAAAAGTACGAAAAAGCTGTCTTGCTCTTGCCTGTTGTCTGGGCTGCATGACAGCCACGACTTTTGAAGGCGCTTCTCTCTTTGTTTTCGCAACAGCAGGGGCAGCCGCTTGGAGCTGAAATTGTTCAACAGCATCGTGAAGCAACATCTCAAGCTGGTCCATTCCGCAAGCCATGACTCCATTGTGGCTGAAATGGGCTTTTGCTTTCTCCTTTGCTGAAACAAAGACTATTTTCGTGTAGAAAAATTTTGCTGGAGAAGTTCGGCCGGGGTCCTTTCTCAGGCCAAGTTACATGGAAGCAAGAGCTGCTCCACGCAACTTTTTCTTCGTCTGTTTGGCCCTCTGCATCAGCAGAAAGATCAACGTAACACACTGAAGAGTTTCTGGCAGCACCCAAACCCGGAAAGACTTGTCCATTGCACAATGTGATGCTATCTGTTTGAGCCAAATGGGTGCTTTGCATACCTGCTGATCCTGCTGGAAAAAAAAATCATTATGGAAGGTGTCATTTCATGCAGCTGCGCTCGCCTCACCAAGCTGCCAGCCACCTGTCCAAACCCAGCTGCCTTTTAGGTGAAAACAACGAAAAGGGATTAGCGCGCGCACGAGGGCATGCAGTCAAGTCCAGCTGCTCCAGCCCAGCTTCATCACTAAGCGGCCCGTTCACTCCAGCATGACGGCGAGCGCAATTCCACTCAAAGCCGCAAGCTTCAGCATGAATAGTCTTCATGCTGGCTGACCTTGCAAATCAAGCCCCCCTGTTTTGGCAGCTAATTTCATTGTGGGCAACGGGCCATTGTCGGAAAGAGCGAGTAATAGGGCTGTCCAAGTGCACCAAAAAACATTTAGCTGCGGTAGGATGGGACTGTATATCCGTTCCAGTCTGGGGTTGGCTTATACGACAATGGGGCCACGCATATTTCCTGAATGTGTGTGAACCGCAAAGCAAATTTAGCAAGGACAGAAAATGGGCACTCCTCCCCAATATGGATCCATCCGATTGGGCAAGGATCCTTTGGCTGGCAAGTACTTTCTAGGCATGGCCAAGCCACATCACACCGCCTAAGAAAAAACTGTGCCCTGGTATCGGTATGAAAAGCCTTATACAACGCCTTACCGTGTAAAGTTCTTCTTGTGCATGACGCCTGACAAGCGTTGCCCAACGACAAGGACAGCAAGGCAGCCAAAGATGAAGCCATCACTTTGAAAGGACACCACACTTTCACATTCTGTATCGACAGTTGCTATACCTTTCCAACACACTGTTAATCACCAGACTGAACCGAAAAGCGCTGGAACAAAGGGAGTGTTCACAGGAAGGGGTCGCTGCTTGGAAACTCGAGAATGGAAGGTCTGCAGGCGAAAACCCTGAGATGTCCAAAGATGTCAACACCTGCGTATGTTAACTTTCAGCTCGCACACCTTCTGGGCAAGGTAAGCCCCAATTTGGCTGACATTGCCTCGTGTCCAGGCAAGGAAAGCAGACCTGCAAGACAAAGGGTTTGTACGGGCAACTGCATCAAATGAAGTTCCAAAACACTTACTCCGCATGTTTCCTCGGCCTTTTGCTTCCCTGCTTTAGACTCAAAGCTGAACGACAGCCGCCGTTCGCAAAGGCCCTGCAAGAAACAACACTGCGGAGCAGCTACAAAAGTCTTGCAAGAACTTCCATTTCCACTTTGTAATCAAGAGGTGCGACACACTCAGACCCAGTACTGGCCCATCCCTCTGGGCAACTTGCATGGTAATTCACCCGGCCACATTGCCGGCCTGCATGCACATGGGGCACAGCTCTTGCCAAGACACACCGTGTATCTACTATGAGCAGTTGCAACTACTTACAATTTCTATTTGCAACTTTCCGGGCTGCCAAAAATTCCTTTTTTTCATCTGGCAAAAAATGTACAGTAATCATCACACTGGTTGCCGCTGAATGGAAGGGTCAGCGCCCTCAGCGGCTTGCTCTGCAATGGCCTTGGTCTCGTTGAAAGTCACCTGCACTTCAACTTAGCACCTATGTGCCAAATTACGCAGGACACAGCATCCAGCACCTTCACCCCGCGCAGCAGTGGCTGGTGCCAAGCCAAAGAGCGATTCACCCAAGCCAGGAAACAGAGAACAGCAACTGCAAACATTCTGAATTTGGCCGTTCTTGTTTTGGAATGGTTAGCAGGGAGCAAGCAACTTCAGCACGCTGCAACACTTTTTTTACAGCAGCAGACCTGCCGCGATGCGCATTACCTTGAAAGTTGATGATAGAAGGCGATTCTGCGGCGACCAGAGTCAGCTGCTATCGTAAAAACAGAAACAAATACAGAATGCATCGTACGGTTTTAAAAACCCATGTGTGTGAAGCTAGAAAATTTACAGGGCTGAAAGTATGCAATTCAAGCAGGCATTCTATTCTGTTATTTCTGCGCGCGCTTCATGTAAATGCGTTCATGTAGTTGCTTGTAGGCAACTTCTCCTTGATGCAGCTTACCTTCCTTGATCCTTAGCATCCTTGTGCCTTCAAAAACTGAAAGGGTAATCCGCATAATGCGGAATGTAACTAGGAGCCTGCACACATGCGCAATCTGATTGTTGTGAAAAATCACAAGTGGAACGAATCATTCAATAGAATTCGAATGCAAAACACTACAACACTCTTCAAAAGGTTAAGACAGCAAGAACGTTGATTGCAACCAAGCATGACATAACAATGCGTCTTTGCTACATTTCAATCACAGTAAATACTGCTACTGATCTTCAACCAGGGCAAAGACTGCTTGTTTTAACGTTGTCCCCGCGTTCATGTCTGGCTGGAGGCGGCTGCACCATCAGGGCACAAAAACGGCTACTGAGCCAGACAACTCCTTCAATAAGCGCCTCACAAAAATAGAAACCGTCTTTAAAAAAACAAAAAGAGAGGGATCTTAAGGCTTGCACCCATCACGTCTCCAGTTGAAGCAATGGGGCCGCTCACTGTGCTTTGCTTCAGGTTGATTTTCTTGTTGGTGCTATGCGCGACAGGAAGCCAAGCAACATCACACTGAACAAAAAGAATCAAAAAGGATGGAAAGAAGCAAAATCATCCAGACCAGTGTTTGCATCTTTTGCCGCCCTAAAGTTTGCAGGTCATGGACTGATATGACTGGACGACATGGCCCTGCACATGCATTCAAATGGCCCAGCAATTGGTCACAGGAGCTCGCAGCTTCAATCTATACAAACTCCTGTGTATGTAGCAGAGAAGCAATGTGCTGCCAAAAATCTACATGTTGCTTTCCAAGTGCTGACTGTCCACTGTAGGCCCACGAGTCAAGCTCCCAAGGAGTTGCCATCCTAAACCCAAGCGACAAATCATTTGCTGTAAAGTTCAGACTTGCTACACACCTTCTGGGCAAGTCTGCCAGAGACCGCCGGGGCCTCCAACATCATTATCAATGTCTGCCAAGGTTTGGGCGCAGAAAGAGACGCCGCATCGGAAGGCAAAGTCCTGCCAAATTTGCACATCTGCCCAACACGGAAAGATGCTAAAAGCGAGCTGGGCTCTTGCCTTTTTTGCTGCCAGGACAGAGCCAGCATCCGCAAATGAAACTGAGATGGGGCAAGGGCCTACCCAAACATCTCATCTCGTCACAAATCCTGGCTGGCTCACTGCGCATTCACCTGTATATTGATTGGGAGATCTTGTGGGGGCCCTGCATCCATGTTGTTCAACGAACCATCCCTATCCACAACAGGCACAGACACACGGTTCGAAGCAACACCGAAGATTGTGTGGACACAGCTCAGAGGCGCACTGTCGGACACGCAGTAGCAAAGTCTTGTGCACATTGGTCTTGGCAAGGCCACTGGACATCACAGCGGGACACCATGTCCTTCAAATTTTGCTTTGCGAAATTTAAGCCGTGCAAGCGCATCTGAAATCTACATGAAAGGTAATCTCCGCAAGCCCTATTGAAAATAGTCGACAAGCAAATTTTTTTGCCGACACATGTTTTTCTAACTCCACACACTGAAAATATCCTTTCTGACATCGGAACTATATTTTTCTTCCGCTTAGGCCCCCTGACCCGGACAGTTTTGCGCAGTGTCCTGTCGGAACCTGCTGTCGGCTCCGACCAGCATAGTGTGGGGGCAGCCACCTTTGTACCAGCTTGGGGCCTCACACACTCCTGCACCGTAGGCGCAACTCTGGGCCCATGGAAACAATGCGACACACCTTGTACCTTCAGCAGTTTCTCGCCAATACATTGGGCAATTGAAGTTCTCGAAGTCCTCACAACGCATTCTCGCATCTTTCGCTCAAGCTCAGTTTGGGGCACTACGAATTCCTGAATACACTCAGGTTCCAAGCAAGGCCCTGCTACAGAGCGGACAGACCACAGGCCGCCATTCTCAAGGTTCAATTATGGAAACAGTCGCGCATTTGACATTGCACCTGCCAAACTTCATGTTTTAGAAGTTTAGATACAGTATTCTTTGCTTGTAAAGACACTGACTTTTCTTCAATGGCCTGCCAATAACTTTAGCATGCACGCATTCAGCATGCCACCTCTAAAGCCCACCATTTTGTGCACTGTGGCAGCAAAAGCTAGGTCTTTATATTCGGTGTTGCAATGTCCAACATACGATAAAGGGGCCTGCGCACAAGTACAATTCACAACAATGTCGTCTCAAAGCAACCACGTAGTGAGCATACATAGCAGGTGCCGTCGGCCACGCTTTGCCATCCCTCTGTCCAATGACACCCGTCAACAGACTTTCTTCGATGAGACATGCACTTACCTCAGGGCAAGCATTGTAGTCTCTTTGCACGCATGGCATGCCAATGCCAGCGCAAACAAGTAGCAAACAAGACAAAACAAAGAAAGAAAGCATACGTCAGAACTTGCAACCCTCCAATGCGGGCAGTTCTTGGAAATTTGGTGGGGCCGCCAAGGCGGGTCTACACTATCTTCCACTGCTTATCACTTTTCCAAATACTGGGTTGATTGCATACACAGAAAAGTCATTATCATTTTGAAAAAACAAGTTTGATGTTCCTTAGCCAGAGACGGCTTCAAAAGAATCACTTCGTGACAAATCTCCCGAACTCTGGAAACGAAAGCCTTGCTTGACGAATGTTGTAGAAGACACGTAGGCATCTTGGCGCTATTCCGCGGCGCTCAACACTGTGCCAGGGGCACTCTACATTCGGCGTGGTACTGCCCTCACTCGCAATCGCAGCTGCTTTACTGCGGCAAGCTCGCTTTGCATTTTCAAAACAGCAGCTGCGCTTAACTTTGCGGCTGGCTCTGAATATTTTTCTGTTGCGAGAAACTTGGGCGGCCCTTCTGGAACAATGTTGACAATAGGAAAGGGCGCCTGTTCACAAGCAATGGAACCTTTTGAAGGCTTACAGCATGTACGCCAACCTTGTTAACATCCATGACCAACTGCACACACCACTGGGAGAACAGAAAAATGGAAAGAAAAAATAATGATTTGTCAAGGGCCTCCTGAGGCATCTCCAAACCAAGAATTGGAGCACCCGTAGCACTCACCATGAAAACAGACCAGAATGCAACCAAAGGAAACATACTGAACGCCACTTCGGTTGGTTGGATCTCGCAACTGTTTTGCTGTCATTGTGCACCGGAACTCCGGATAGTTGAAATCACATGCTGCCAGAATGTGAACTAGCCGCAAATATGTACAAGTGCCGCACTGATCCCAGCCGCACATCTAAAACTTGCGACTCCCCGAAATCGGATTGGTTGTAACACAATGCTTGCCACTCGCGCTTCTCTTGGAAAGCTGCTAGCATAGACCACATAACTAAACATCAAGATGTCCAGGATCGACGCCGGATTGTAGCTGCAGGGCCAGCTTGTCTCCAGCATAAACACGACTCGGACGTGGCACAACTATATTTACGCGGCCTGCGCAAAACCGAGCAGTTTTGGAACAACTCGCGAGCATTCAAAGGCAAGTGTCACCATAAGAGCCTGTATCCTGTCCAAGCACGCAGGCCACGCATGCATGCGCGCGCTTCAATTATGACCAGCCTTGTCCGACAGAGAGGAAGCCTTATAAAGTAAAGGATGTAGCAAAGCTGTTTTTCTCGCACGCAGCAAAGTGATTCACGCGCAACCAAGGAGCCACGGGGTAGCCGGTCAGCTGGGTTGCAAGGGAGCCTGCTAGTCGTTGCAGCTTTGAAGATGTCCTGGAGCAGAGGTGGCATCTCAGGGTCGTGGCTCCTGGTCCTGGGCGCTTAACGATGAAGACGTTGGTCTCTTCATTAGCATGAGCGCGTCCATGGCCAACCCCATCGACCTTATAAGCTCGTTGTTTAAGCACTGCGGGCGCAAGCAACAAAGCCAAGGAACTTCATGATGAGTTTCGCGTTTGGTTGAGCAGAAAGTGCAAGTAGTCGTGCGAGAGCTGCCTGGCAGTTGCGCACTGTAGTGGACTTTCCATGTGCTTCACAGGTCGCTGGCTGTAGGCCTCAGCTTTGGTGCCACCAGCCTACCATCCAGAATGACATGTCCTTCAACCCACACATACCATTACAAACGACCTGCACACTCGGTCGCGCTTGGCTGATTGCACTCACTAATGCCTCCAAAACGAAGCAAGTGCCCATGAAGGCAAGCGTTGACAAGATTCATTGGAACGTAAATAGATGATCCTTCAAATGGGCAGATTCACTCTTCGCATCCAGAGCAAAACCTATTTAACGGCTAAACACCCAAACACTGATATTGAAGCAACGCGGAAACCAATCG
The DNA here is from genome assembly GCA_000507305.1 of Breviolum minutum Mf 1.05b.01. Taxonomy (NCBI): domain Eukaryota; class Dinophyceae; order Suessiales; family Symbiodiniaceae; genus Breviolum; species Breviolum minutum. The sequence goes on along the minus strand of DF242430.1, from coordinate 26,492 downwards.
ACCACTGGCTACACCCACGTCTTTGGTCGCCAAGGAAGCCACGCAGCGAATTGGGACAAGCAGAGCCAACAGTAAAAGGGCGAGCAAGGACATAATGCCTGCGCAATGGCCAGACGATAACTTGCCAGCACACTCCCTCTTTGCCATCCCAAGCCAAGATTTCAAGAACAAAAACTGGAAACAATACTATTGCAACATCTACACTTCTTCTCAGTCGCAGCACCCATTCGAGCGAAGCACTTCGGCGGCAGAGTTCGATTTTTTAGCTGCAGCCGTAAATTTGTCAACTCAAAACTCAAAATCCTGTCTTCTATTAATTTTCGGGTGGTTTTGATTCATCCATCCCTTCTGAAGAAAAAAAAAGGACACTGGTCCATTGCGAGCGCCAGGTGTTCTCAAAATGCCTCTCTCACGCAGTTTTGCATGGCCACAGAATATCTCCACAAGCTTCGCTGATAATTGCTTTTTGCGCGGCCTTATAAAAACGACGTGGCGCTCACGCGAGTAAAGAAGTTTGTAGGAACTGTTGCAACGTTACGCTCCACGCGCCTGAATACCTTGGCGGCGCCTTTGCCCACACAACCAAATTCATCCGGAAAGGCGTTTGCAGCCCCATTCAGAATCAGCATTCACCACGCAATAGGCGCGCGAATCTAGCGACCAACCTGCGAAGCCAAGAGCAAATCATCATCACTAGCAGCGCCGCAATTTATGGCAAGTGTCCTGAAGGGGACTCGACACTCCAGTCTTGCTCGCAGAACGTTGCCCCTGGCGCCGGAAGAAGCCGGGGCGCGGTCTTTGTCTGGTTTACACAAGGCTATTCCGCGCCGCAGGCAGCAGCCATGTGAATTTTTTCTTGCGGCGACAATCCGCCTAGATCACCCACAACATGAGAAAAATTGCAGCAGCCAAGCGCACACCCCAGACCAAATTGCATGGTGGAAGCACATTCTCTAGTTGATCTATGCGAAATAGGCCCGAGGCAGAAGCCAAGTTCAGCAACAGCTTCTGCCCAGCCTGTAGGGCATAGGTTTGAAACACCCCGCAATGCTACAAGCACAAGCACTTGAACAAGGTGGAACAAAAACAAACCTGTAGGCAACCGAAGTCTGCCACGGCATTTTCAATCACTCTTTGCAATGTCAAGATGTCTACCTCAATTTCAAAAAGTGGGTGCACAGCAGCTAAACTTTGCGCAAGTCCTTGATGATACCTTGCGTCCGGGTGCTGTTGGACTACCTTGGCTAGAGCAACCGAAAGTAAGTCACCCGCATTCATGCTGGGTGAAAGACACTGCTGCCAGCCTCTCCGACATCCGCGTGGGCACAGGCAACTGTCCCCACAGACAAAGCTAAAGCTTTCCAAATCCAGCACAGTCTTTGAAGGTGAAGCATTGGTAGAAATCAAAACTTTCCCAAAGAGAAGTGCTTCTTTGGGATCTAAAATACATTGCAAGATTCCGGTTCAGACATGTGACATGTCAGCTTGAATTCTTTTTCATGCCGAGCAGCTCATTTCAAAGAAAAAGCGCTGAATTACCGCAGCAAAGTGTATGTGTGTGTGTGCGTGCATCCGTGCGTGCATGGGCTGTGCGTGTGTGTGTCTGTGTTTGTACATATATACAACAAGCTAGGCACAAAGAGTGAAAACTTGTTTGGCGAAAGGTTGTTACGCAACAGGACTTGGCCTATATTTTCGGTACCACATGCCCTGCAAATTTAAATCAATGACGTTTCCGTTTTCTCGGAAGCTTCCAGCGCTTCTTGTTCCCTCAACAATAAGACTGACACAGTGCTGGCAGAAAGAGGGCATGATGCAATGGACCTTTGCGACAACAGCTGCCTTGTGCTTTCTGCCTTTCGGAGCTCTTTGGAGGCTGTCTCTAGACTGGTGGCAGGTACTGGCACGAAGCAACGCCACTCAACAACAAGCACGGACTGGTTTCGATCAAGGTTTGCACACCATCAAAATCAACATTGATCTCCATCGGCCTGAGACGCTGACTAATCCACTTTGCAATCACTTAACCACTTGCCACGTTTTTTGCTGCTGCAACTGCGCAAGCCTGAGGTCCCTACACTCCTGCTTGCCAGACCTAAAGCAAACCCAGAAAAGTGGCAGCAACATCCAGAAAAAAGGTACGGTTGTGCCTGCTGGGATGACAAAATAGCAAAGGGTTCAAGAGCCAGGCCCAAAGATGCTAACAAAGGCAGCAATACTGCAGAAAAAGGATTTTGCATGGCTCCAACAATTATTCTGTAACAAGCGATGTAAACAGAAGAAGCTCCTAGTCAAACCCTCACAGATCATGCTCTTTCCTCACTTAAGCATCACTGTTTTTAAGCGCTTGGCTGGAACAAGCAAACACGATAAGATTTTGCCTTTGCACACCCGCATGTAAACATAGACCGTTGTTTCCATAAATTGCGCAAACTGCAACGCCGTGGCCACCAACTTCGTTGCTGGGCAACTTGGCCCACAACTAGACACAATAAATTCGGGCATCAGCAGCATACTGCAGGCAGCAAGAGCCACAAACCCACTGGCACATGGGCCAAATGCGAGGAAGCAGGGCTGTGGCAACAAAAGACCCGGCAACCCCAAGCTTCCAAACAGCTGAGCGTGCGCGCACACCATAAAACGCATTGGTTGCTAACTTTGCGCTCTGCAAAGCACCGCTGTAATTTCTGATTTCTAGCCTGGAACACTTTTTGAGCCCTTCAGTCTGGGAGCCTGTGTTCAAAGCAATTTCTCGCACTTATCTTGCTTTTCTGTCGTCAATGCCAAGCTTCCAAGGACTTCATCCATTATTACGATTCTCTTTTGATGTTTTGGTCTGGTCACCCTCTGTGACATTGGCTGGCAAGCATTGCAATTTGTGGTGTGTTCTGGCGCATGGCCCTGGGATCAATGTTTTTTTAACAAAACTATTTGCGCGTATTGGTTTTCTTTGGTGGCAAGCCAACCTACCATCGAAGCAGGCTTCATAGTTCGAACCTCGTAGCTGCCGGCTACAGTTCGAGGGGCTAAGATTTAGATCGCACCGTGGTGTGCTTTTCAACTGTGGCTGGTGGCATTGCAAGCACACTTTCAAGGCTGCGCATTGCCTAGTTTTTGATGGCAATACGAAGAAAGCAGTTCCGCAAATAGTGTGACTGTTCTTAATGCCCTGCAAACTAATGATGCCCAACCACATGAATGAAACAAGTTACAACTATCAAGAAAACCCTGCAGCAAAATAGAGCGCAAGCGGTGATTTGATGAACACTTTTTCCAGCATCAGCTGCGGTGCATCACTGAAGCAAAGCGGTTTTGCTTTTTCCTTGCTACAATGCTGTCCATCAGAATCAGACAACGATTCCACGCTGGGATTAAGACCATGGTTCTCGCTTCATTCTGCAGAACGCGACTAGGACAGCACTATCTGTTACTGAGCCTTGGCCCAAATGCAAATCGCTAATACTTTCAATCTACATGGACACATGCACGGCGGTGTCTTCGACTGCTTGGGCTCTCAACCTGATATTTCATACCCATGATGCATGGTTTTGGATGAGGTTCCGTCACAGTAGATGCGTACCGAAGCGACCGGCCCAGGCTGGCAAGTTCTTGCAGCTTGCTCTTCGTACGGACGCGTTGCTCTGAAGCTACGGCCGCTAGTTCCAAGTCAGCCTTTTTGCGCAAGAAAGAAGCCACAACCTATGCTTTTCAATCAGCACTTTGCCTTGCTTTCTTCCCACATTTGCCCAGCTCCGAAATGGTTCTCTGGTCCTCAAAATTTGTTCAAAGCAACTGCGGCGCCGGATTTTGTACTAGCTTGGCTTTTTTACGCCTTCTTCAAAATGCACAGTCACGTGCTGCACAGCATCTCTTTCGCCAACTGTTTTCTGAATGGGCCTCAGCAAGCTAGAGTAAGGTGGCATAATGGAAACAGTTCTGGAGGGCACACTTGCGCGCAGCACTGGCACATGCTTTGAAAAAACAAAACACAACAAACAACCGCATGGCAGAAAATCTTTGTTGAAATCCAAACCTTGCAAACCTTGTCGAGATGGATGCAAGCAAAAGAGATCGAAAAGAGATCGTGATTTTGTTATTGCTGGTTGAAGTGTGAAAGTTTTCCTCCTTCTCAAGGTGGGAGGCCCATGAAAACAGAACAATGCCCAAAGGACCTCGCCCTGTCATGTCACTTATCCAATCTCTGTTGCGCATTTTCTTTGGCTAGCATTCTTCTCGAATTTTTCGATAAACAAGTGCATGGATTGATGTCAGGCTGTGGCGCGGCATTCAAGGTTGAAGGCAAGGCAAGCTTCTAGCGAAAAGAAACAAGTGTCGTTCACTTTCCGGCGCAGCATTCAGGGTTGAAGGTTGGGAGTGAAGGTAACTGATGAAAATCGGTAGTAAATCCTAGACTGTTGCATCCTTTCAGCCCAATTCAATACTATCAGGTGCCTGTGTCTTTGAAAGAATTTTTGGGCGTTCAGGTAAGACCAAATCCTGGGAGTTCCTACTATCCTTTCATTACTTCTTCCGTTGGAGTCGTCTGATGTTTCTGAATTTATCTGAGGAAGACTTGTCCACTCCTAGCCAACTTTCATCATCATTCGTCTGGCACCCCAAAAATTTAGATGTGACAAATAATCAAGTGAGAAGAAGGAAACCATTTTCCAGGCTGTCCCATTTTGTAGCTTGGACCACCACTGTAACCAAACAGATCCAAACCCATATTGCGGTGAGAGGAAATGTTTGATGAGAATGTTTCTTGTCGGGAGAGGAGTGGGCGGCAGAAGTTCCTTTAATTAGCTCATCTATGTCTGTTAGAATGACCTGAAAGCTAGTAAATTCGCCATTGCTTCGTAGCAATGGAATTGCGTCTTATGTCATTGTTGAGAAACATTTCCACTTTTACACATGCAGAAGTTTAGAATTGATACACCAAGGGATAGAAACTAAATCTGTCAAAGTTTTATCTGTTGGAAAAAATCACTGGGGTGGCTGGTGCAACGAGCAGCAACAATTTCCCAAAGGGTGGGTACTTCCGAGCTCTACACAAGAATTACTTGGCACACATGAGCTTGTGGTGACGTATGGAAGACCACAAAAACCTTCCTTGAAGTGCAACTCTGGAAACAGTGTTACACATAAAGAGGTGCTAAGATCTTTTTCCACGAAAGTGTGGAGCATGGTAGCCTGTGGATTGTGGGAAATTCTCTCAGCTGCACTTGGGCAGAGCCCTTCAAACAAACTGCGAGTCTCTTAGAGCGGTCCGTTGTGCAGTCCAGCATGTCCAAGATCGGCGCCATCTAGAGAATTTGTCGTTTGGGACCGGCAAGGCCACTGGAAGCCGCATGAAGCCGCAAGCCGGGCTTTTTCGTTTTTTGGCATGTCTTCCAAATACATCGCAACACTACATGGTCCTCTATAGGTGCCCGGCGCTAGACAAAGCCCTGACAGCGCCAAAGAAGAAAGCAAAGTTCGCTGGAAGGCTGGCGCGTAACACATCCCTGGCCATTTTTCTTGTTCCAGCCCTGTCTTGCCGCAAGGCCCGAATTGCTATCAAATAAAAGCATTACAAAAAATAAGTATCTGCTTACTTCAGGGCAAAGCTCTGCAAGATCTCGCACACACATTTTGCAAGCAAATTCGACTCCGCACCTGCAAAATTGTTTCAGACGGCGAGCGTGAAGAAGAACCATCTTGCATGGCCTCCAGGCGAAATCCTATTCCCAAAACACACCCCAAGGTACATCCTCAAATGCTTGTATGACGATCCAACTTCAATCTCTGATTTACTTGCGCTGGCCAAAGCAAACTTCCCACAGAAACCTGGCACCGCATTGATAGAACCAAGAACTTGATATTGCCAGACGCAGCGGGTGCACCATTGTAATCAGTTGGCGGCAAGCAAGAACCACCGTTTCCAATCCAGCCGCGGGGGCATTGAAAAAAATCGCGCGGGCATAGCCCTAAAGCAGATTGCCTCATCAAACGAAGGCTTTTGCTTTTCCAATCAACCATTGTCTCGCTCAACATCTGCATCGCGTACTTTCTGGCGGCCCAGAAAACAGCAGATTCAACGTCCTGGCACACCAAACAAGATCTGAAAGCTGCACAACGCAGAACTGCAGGGAATGGTTTCAAACCTGGCGCAAAGCTACCAACTTTTCCTCATCCAGCAGATCTCCAAAGCAGTGCAACACATGTCTCCTCACACTACACTGGATAGCATCAGGTTGCTGCGGCCTTTAGCGACTTGCTTCCGTGCATTTGATTGCAACTTCTCTATCGCACGACGTTCGCTTTCACGCGGAATGTCAGCTGATGAGAGCCGCTTCCGGGCGCTACTTGCAATGGTTTCAATCCCCTTTGACAAAACAACGGAAGTGGCGCAGCTTGAGTGTACCTCCGTTACGTGCTAGCCAGCCTCTGGGAAATCTGGGGCACCATGGCTCAAACGAATTGTCCAACAAAACAACAACGACGAAAGCATGCAAGGAAGCATCTTTTGAATTTGTTGTTGATGCCGATTTAGTACTGCTGGGGCTTGGGATTAACAATGTTTGAAAAACTTCAAGGTCAAATGCCACATCCACCAATGCAGAAGTGCCATCTCATCTGACTGTGCAATATTTCGCATCCCTGTCCAAACTCATTTGCGTCGAGAGTGACGCAGCTTCCTTTGTTTGCTGCCATAGCCAGACAATGCGCGCAATTTGCCCGAGACTTCAACGAAACTTGCTCTTGCCACGGTTTCTTTTGCAGGTCTAGCTGCAGCATCGGCTTCGTTGGGAGCGGGATGCTAGACTTTGGTCTGCAGGCGTGACAAACTAGCAGAAGTTCAAGTGGCGGGAGAGCCGCCAAGCATGCACGCCGTTGTTTTGCACCACACGGATAGTGCTCCTTGTGTTTGTCATAGTGCATGTGTGTGTGATAGGTGGGCAAGTTGCCGTCTGAACTAGATTGTCAAAATTCCTTTTGCAAGTGACAACTTTGCTATTGTTGTAAAGCGCGCTTTTGGATCGCAACGTGAACTCTTGACGCCAGATCTTGTTGCGCAGATTTTGATATGTTTTTGAAGAAAGCTGACCGAACAGGTACAATCGCAACAGCCGATCGAATGCTGATTTTCCAGGTTTGCGTGCAAGTCCCAATCAGCCAACAGCGACGCATCCAGAGAGCTTTGGTTTGCTACTCAACAGGCGCAAGGCTCGTGCGACTAGACAGTTGCAAGGCAGCCTTGCTCTAACCACAAACCACGCCTCTGAACCTTTGCATATACTTAAAGGAATAGCTCGGCAAGAACTTCGGTTGGAAGATGTTCAAGACTTTTGAGAAAAAAAAGCTGGCAAATCTTGGCCGTTTTTCAGTTCGCAAGCTTTGCCATCATGCACGAGCACGAGCTGCCCCTCTTCCCTGCGCAGCGAGGCAAGCTTTGCTACAGCGATTCATGATGGCCGGGCTTGTCGCGCGTTGATGGTTAAACGTCTTCTGTGTGGCACTCCAGATACAAAACCTTCTACTTCTGAGCATGCAACTGATGGTTGGACAAGCAAAACAGGGACCGCCGCATGAGGCGAGCTCTCATCGATTCTTAATTATCTTCAAAGTTTGGCAAACGCCCGGTCCACCATTGCATGAATCACCCCGCGTTCCCTTTCCAGCAAGCTTTGCCACCGGGATTCATCAGCCCTGGCTTTATCACGTGCTTCTGCTTTAGCTTCCTCGACAACAATAAAGCCGGCTTGGTAAAAACTTGCGAATTTTTTCTAGCATACAAAAGTGCTGCCTGTAAAAGATTGCTGGTAGCCTCGTGGAATGTTTGCGATGACTCCGACGGCACCCTGGTGACAAAGCATTGTCTTGTCAAAATTGTCTTCCAGCAGCAAGCATCAAAGCCTCAAAACAATTTCCTTGCAAGAACACACCATGCCATCAAGAACAAATGAGACAAGAGCACTCTTCTATTGACTACCTGGCTTGACTCATCACCTGGATCAAGAGCAAATATATATCAAAAACGTCCAAATCCGGCGCTATCTGCCTTCATCAACAAATAAGTTTGTCGCGGGTGATATCTCGCCTTGTTCTGCTGCAGCGCCCAAGCAAAAAGCAATGAACACATAGAACAACATGTCTCGCGAAGAAAGACAAACTTACAAGCTTTCGTTTCGGTGACAGCCAATGAAAAGCTCAAGGATATCTAGCTGTTTTACGAACATGTATTACCCATGAATTCAACAAGATTTTGAGCGGGCTTTGATGCAATGCAGAAAACTGTCAGCCAGTATCAAGGTCTAAACTGTTCGGATCTCACGAGAGCCTTGTAGCATTTTGCTTTTTTTACTGTTTCAATCAATCCCAATTGATCTGAGTAAGCAGCTCCATAAAACAGATGAAGATAGATAAGGAGTCATGGTAGCCGCAGGTCGTAAGAGTTCAGCTCCTAAGCTTTGCAAAGAAATTTGCAAGTTGATCTCCTGCCAAAGTGGGTCAACTATCAGTAGATAGGCACGTTTTTAGCAAATCTTCCATTAAGTGTTGGTATGTGTTAAAAAACCAGCGGGAAGGTCGAAAGAACCCAACCTCGACATCTTTTGCGACACTTAAGATTTATCGTGCACTATTGAACCTTGGAGCATCTAACGGGTAGGAATCAATGAGTGCAAAGTTGCAGTGCACATTTGTGCTAAGCTGTCAGACACTCTCCCGAAAAACTGCGATGTATAGCAGAGAAGAAGAGCAGCATGGCAGTAATGGTTCCAAAACACAAGTTTTAGTGGACGACATGAACTCCAATCAACACACATTCACACTCTTGCTGCAGATCCACCTGCCCAACAGTAACGAACATCGTGGTGATGCATCCTGGAGTCAAAAGATCCCGTCCCAGGCCAAAATCTGGCAACTGCTTCGACTCTGGATATCTAACAAGTCGGTCTCTTCAAAAACGGCTCAGACTGTTTAGAATGAGATCTTCGGGGATACTCATGCTTCAGTAAAGTTTGTCCAAATTGCGCACTTGGTGAAAACCTAAACAACAAATTCTGCTCTAGGCTTCTAAAGGCTACAGCTGCGCAAATCCATTGATGATTGCAAAAAGATTCGTACTTTAGACAGACAACAGAAGGAAATCGAGGGTCTGTGGGGGAGACAGGCCACGAAGCGCTTGACGGAGAGCTACCTGCATATAGTTGTCCGTAGGACTGTCATGTAGCTTTATGAGGTGTTCAAAGAGACCAAGAAGAGCGTTCGACCGTGCTCGGTGGCAACCCTATAAGAGTATGGCAGAGAGAGCTTCTAGTTTGAGCAGTCAATCACCCTGAAACAGTCGAATTGAGTTCTTTCCGGGTAAAGCAAGAAGCAGGCTAGGTCAGAAGCATCCAGTCCACAGCTGAATGCAATCAGCATCTCCATCATTCCTTCTTTGAGAAGAAAAGTCTCTTGCAGAGACTGCCACCCTTCCACAGCACATGGACTTCGTCCCTTCCATTGTTCAAACATCTTACCAAAGTTCCGACCGTCTTCCTGAAACTTTAGGCAACTTTGGAATGTCCGTTTGTAGGACACTACTCTCGCAGCTTGCAGACAAAAAAACCTCCGCAGCTTACAGACAGACAAAAAAAAACCTTGTCCGTAGCAAAGGGCTGTGCGTCCTCCTGTTGTCCGCAACTAATAGATGTCCTACCTCCTCTCCACTTTCTTCGCACTTTTTTTGCCTTTCGACACGGTATGTTCAGCCTTGGCGTTGCTCCTCTTCACTGCTCTTGTCCGAACCGGATTCAACCCAGGATTGCCGCCATAGTGCCTTCACGGCAGCTTCATGGTTACGCTGCCAATCATACTGCAGCAAGCAGACTGTTATGGCTTAGATTGAGGTTTTTCCTCTTCTCTGCTCGTTGCAGACTCTTCCTCCACCTTTCGCGCCTCGTCCGGTGCGCCAATTTTTGCGTTGATCCCAACCTGCCTCCCTTTTCGCCCCGTTTAAAGAGTCACACGTGGTTTTGCCTACTATGGCTGTTGTAGATTCACGTTGTGACACGGCACAATAAGCGACTTCTGTTTGGACGTCAGATTGGGTTGTTCTATGGCTCTTTGCAGGCAACTTTCTCCAATTCGTTTTGAGGCGACTGACACCTGCAAGCCTCCTTCTGGTTACTTCTCGTTTGCTTAGACACGCACTCTGAAAGCGTTACCAATGAATCGTATTCGAAGAAATTGCAGGCGGAGCCCAAGTCACACATCTCTCAGAAGTTTTTCTGCTCTGGCGCAAAGGTCATAAGTGCCATTTCGCACCAAAGTGGAGTGGACATACAGGAGACACGGCCAAAAAGCAGGCGAGTTGCTAGGAAGTTGGCCGTCGGTCAGATAATCTCTTACTTGTTGCAAAGCCAGATCATAAATTGCAAAAAACTTGGATGTTTCGAGAGAAAATAAACCACACAAGGCAACACCCACAAAAACAGCACAAAGAGAATGCGCCACTGCTCATTTTCCCGCGCAGCTGGCACTTTCCCCTCATTTTCTTCAATTTGACCTTGCTGATGCAAACTCGTGGATGTGGATCCACCAGCAGGAGCAAAAATGTCGTACAGGTCTGGCACACTAAACAAGGGGTATACAGGCGTAAAGTGCTGGCAGATGTGCGAGAGAACCAATGCATGTACAACAATAAGATTCCTTGTATGGGATGAAGGCTCTTTGGACGCTATGGAACAAGATTTCATGCTGCTGAAAAAAGCCGGGCTGAATACTGACTATATGGGATGGCTGACGAAACTCTTTCTCGTCTGCTACTGGGCATCAGTGGAAGCTCTATATAGATTAACTGCACTGCGATTTTGAGCTGGCTACGCTGAAACCACTGCCGCGTTTTCACCTACTCGGATTTCACCTCATGATAGTCAACTCCCTGATATTCATTTTCATAGAACCATTGTTGACTACCATCTCATACAATACTTCCCTGCCCAAGTTTGTAACAAAACGTTAAGCAACAGCCACTCATCGACTTCCACGCTGCCCGGAAGAAGGAGGCTGACGACCAGACGACAATGCTTTCTGTGTAAACAAGTCATAAAGTATGCCACTGTAGAGTTGAGGGAAGAAATGAGAAAAGATCCTTGTGTCCAATGTGAGCCAATCCACATTGACCTGGGCATTCAGGATCGGACTCTTGCCTTCCTTATCAATCTGCTACTTTTTAAACTTGAAGCTGAACTCCCAGTACAGGCAACAGCACCCTGATGACCCCTTGCTCCTTTAGCAGACATTTTTTGCCCGGATAGCATCCACGACAAGAGGCATCCATGCTTCCGGAAACCATACGAACATGGAGTCCACCCAGCATTTTTTTTGGCTGATTGCTGCATGGCTCAACGTCTCCGTTGTCCGGGCGGTCGCCCTTCTGTCAGCTACGAATGGTTGAAAAGCGTCGCTATGATATTGGATATCAAATACCAATTGAAAGCAACAGCGAAAAAACTCGAACAAAAACACCAACCAAACCACGATGCAGCCTCCCAGAGATTTTTTTTGAACTAAGCTGCGCGCGTCATTACAACAGTAGCAGTCATTGAACTGTGCTAGAATTGTCATTGTTAGACAACGGTATCTAAATGACCGATCAGGGACAAACAAGAACCAAAAGCAAACAAACCCCCCCAAACAAAAAGAAAAAACACAACCAGTCCCTGACCAATCGGGTAAAAGGTGAAACAAGCTCAGGCTCTCACGGCAATCTAAAATCCCCGGCTCTCACAACGTCTTCAGCAGCATGTAGCCAATGATGTCAATGTCTAGACGCTTTGCTCCAGAAGGCACTGTCCCTGGTGAGAAGAGATGATTTCCTTTTCCAAGGATTCACTTCCTTTGTCATTCGGAGCGATGGCTACGAAAGTACTGGGAAGCCCTGTTTGGAACTGTAGTTGTGTCCATGCAGGCATTCATCTTTTCAATGGAAGCTGAAGTGCTTGAACAGGTATGAGCTTTTGTCCGACCAGATCGGATGTGAATCCTCTTCAAGTATAGTAGGCCACAAGATGAGGTGACCAAAGATAGAACAACCACTGGTCGGAAGCAAGACCCTGATGTATCATCAAGCCACCAAAAGACTGACTTGATTGCCAAGTTAGCACCAAGTCATGTTGATGACAAGCATGGGCCACAAAATCTAATTTCCGTAGCCACCATCACTATCCGGATGCAACTGCATCCTGTTTCTTCTGTGTAATTAACCTTAGCCACCATAGCTACCCAGATGCTTCTGCATCCTGATTCCTTGCCTTGGTATAGCAATATAGTAAAGCGGCTATGCAATAGCAATACCGTCATCGACTTGCTTCCGCTTCTTTCTCCGGAACTTCGATACATCTTGCTGACTACGAATAAACTGCAGCGATATGACTTGTTCTTCCTTCGAACCTGAGCATACAAGGGAGAGCTGGTTGAAGAAGCCGCCATAGTTGGTCCTGTGCAGTACGCCAGGTGTGCCAAGCATAAGCATCATTGTCAGTACGGAGTTTCATCTTTCAAACCATCTCCAGGCCGATTAGATCTGTTTGTAAAGAGCCGCTCCTCTCTTTCTGCCAACAAGTACAGCAAATCCTCTGGATCTGCACGTGTTGCCGGCTAACACACTTTTTTTTTTGCTCCGTGCTGCTAAGGTGCGATCTTCTTACGAAGAAGGTCCCGGGCAGAGCGCCCCAGTCAGCATATCATGATCCGCAATTAGACGTAATTAAAGTGAAACAAAACAGAACATTTAATCATTCAGGCCAAAATTGCAATCAAACAAATTTTCAAATTAGACCGACGCCGTGGGTGGCAAAAGTCGGTAGGGACAAAATCGGTGCAAGGTGAGGATACGAAAGAACGGGTAGCCAAGAGGGAGCTTTGGCGGTGACAGAAGAAAACCAAATGGCAATCAACCGGGGCGAGCCTGTAGCGAGGAACCGAGGCGTTTTTTTTTTGTCTCCACGCTGCTAAGGTGCGATCTTCTTGCGAAGAAGGTCCCGGGCAGAACGCCCTACAGTTAATCCGAAATTGGACGTAACTGAATTGAAGCAAACAGAACATCAAAAATCGTTCAGGCCAAAAATTGCAAACAAACAAATTAAGAAAAACAAATTAGACCGACGCCGTAGTTGGCAAAAGTCGGTGGGTCCAAAATTGGTGCAAGGCGAGAATAGGAAAGAACGGGTAGCTAACAGGGAGCTTTGCCGGTGACAGAGGAGCTTAAAAAAGCAGTCAACCGGGGCGAGCCTGTAGCGAGGAACCCGTAGGTAAGGAATCTCAATGGTGGAAGGAGCAGATCAAAGGATAGCACCGTGACCCCGTTAAGAAACCAGTTCCTAGTGGCCTTGATCGTCCAGTGAAACAGCAAGGTCTAACGCATGCCTGTTGATTGGAGAGCGCACGGCAACTTGACCAACCCAGGGCTTTGTGAAACCGCGTGAAACAAAAGACGAGAGCATGCAGCGAGCCGAATCTCAGAGTCCTCTCAAATGTTCTTCTCCAGCAAGTAGCGAGGCCCAGCCAGACCACTGTAGAAAAGTTGTCAAAGAGGTGGGAAGCCAGAGACACAGTCAGTGGCACCCATGCAGTGAGTTGGCAGCGCGAAAATGATCTCCAGTGCATGCAGTATCCGCCCAAGAGGAACTTGGGAGAAATGAGCAGCACTTGGAGGAAAGTGATGGGGGGAAGAGAGAGTAGTGCCTTCAAAAAGCAACCCAGACGCTCTTCGAAAGAAGAGAGAAGGGGGGGCTGAAGAAGGTACCAAACTCTCTTCACGCACCAGGGTGATTTGTCGATCACGCAAGTGGGAGGCGGTTGGTGTATAAGAGCAACATCAAGGATGAGGAAGAAAATTAGGAACCCAACCAGCAAGGAGCAGTGGACGTCGTGAGAAGGCCAAAGGAAGCCTTCCTGATGGGGTCCGAGTTTTCTTCAACAAACTTGGATAGAGCAGGTCACTTTGGACCGTTCCATGGCAGCAACCGGCGGAGAAGCGGCAAGCAGTTGATCACTTTGGATCTGAATCACTTTGGATTCCGCGGGCGGGGCGGCCAGAGAGGGGGAGAGAATGAGGAGAAGAAGGAAGCAAGCAAAGGGGGAGTGAAATGAGGATATTCTCGCGCCAGGGCCAAACAAAGAACCTGCTCTCCACAGTGATGGTCAGCAGTGTGATAGGGATATAAAGGAGGATGTCAAAATGAAAGTGCTCAGTTCCCGGACCGTCCTAAATGGCGGCGAGCGGGAGCAATAGCATGGTAGCGGTGCTTCAGAGAAGGGGGTTCTAAGCCAGGGCCAACCTAAATGGTGGAGAGCTGGACAAAGAACCTTCTCTCCAAAATGATGGTGTAGTGTGATAGGGATATAAAGGAGGATGTCAAAATTAAAGTGCTCCGCCCCCGGACCGACCTAAATGGCGGCGAGCGGGGTCAAGAGCAGGTCAGACAAGCGAAGAGGCAAAAGGAGGAGGTCGAAGATCGTCCCAGGACCAACCTAAATGGTGGCGAGCTGGTTCAGTCAACCTTTTTGGTCCTTACCTTTGCCTTTGCCCTTGCCTTTATGTCCACCTTTGTCCTTGCCCTTATTCTTGCCTTTCTTTCCCCCTTTAGGGGCAAAGTCTTGACCTTTTTGGGGTGCAACAGTGAAAAAAGGAGTATCTTGGTCCCGTGTGGAATCATCCCCTTTGGAGCCTTTGGCTGGGCCTTTGCCTTTGCCCATGGTATCCGGAGTAGGGTTACTTGTCACAGGTCCGCGGTCAAAGCCGGCATAGACAGTACGAGGAGGACCACCTCCTCCGCGGGCGCGGCTGCGGTGGCGGGTGGCGCAGGCACTGGGGGGCCAGGAGGCATGCCAATAGGGCGTGGGCGGTCTGGAGGGGGAGTACGACTACGTTCGGTATCTGGTATACGCGGGGAAGGTGGTGGAGTGTTCCCTAGAGGGGCAGGAGCTAGCGGAGCACTGGTACTGGTACTGGAAGCGGTGGGGTGCGGAAGGCGAGCTAAGGTTTGCTTGGGGCGCTTCATTCTACGGCACTCCGTGGCGGCGACATCCAGTTCCTTGTCATTTTCCGCCTGCTTGCCGCGAAGGAGGGCTTCGAATTGTTGAATTGTGAGTTCGCTACAAAAGTAGCGCATTAGGATGGAAGGGAGAGCAATCTGGCGGTTGCCTGGAAGCTCAAGGTCCCTGCGATCATAGATGCGGGGTGCACCGGAGAGAAGCCATGCTTTGATGGATTCGGGGATGTGCAACCCAAGAGTTTGAGCCCGAACGGGGCCATATTGGGTAACATGATCAGGCAATGAGAGGAAGTCAGAGTTAGGGAGAAGTGTGGTGGCTTCATGTTGGTAGTCGAAGGGATAAGCATAGCGCACCGCCCCTTCAAGGGCATGTGCCCCGCTTGGGCCATACCCTCTCGGAACTGCAGAAAATCGGCGAGTAGTGCCTGCTTCCGCGGGCGTTGGCAGCGTGAATTTGAGGGTCCAAGTGACGCGATTTTTGCTGGACCGTGTCTGTGTGTTGGCAAGGAGCGGAATGGTGTAGGGAGCAAGGCTACCTTCAGCAGCGCGACGGCGAGCATTTGCGATCTGTTCGGCTTGGTGTTTAATAACGGCTGGAGGGGTTAAGAGGGAGCTCTGGTGGATCCGGAGAGTGTGAGGTTCATCTTGCATAGAAACATCGTCAGAGGAGCTGAGTGAGGAAGACACCTTGGTACGGTGTTGAGAGAGGACATAGGCGCCAAGCGCCCGTGGCAAAAATACCACGAGGTGGGTAACCTTCATACACGTTTCGGCACTCCCTGTGGTCCAATGGCAGATCTGATTGCCTAGCAGTCGATCCGAACCATGGGAGATGGCAAATCTGGTGCAAGCATAGTTCAGGTGAGCGTGCCAGAATTCAGTTCCATAAATTTCCGGGTGGTGAAGAAAAGGGGGTGCGTCATCCGTACCAGGCGGAGCAATGATAAGCAAAATTTCCTGAGCGAGGTGGTGGAGAGAACTCGATAGGACATTACCCGGGTGAGGAGTAGCGTTGCCTTGCACTTGATTGGCAATGAGGCAAGTGATCAGGTGACGGTCAAAAGAAATAAGAAGTTCCTTCAGATCCAGCACTAAGCGTGCCCAAGGGTAGGTAAGGGGAAGTTGGGTCAAAGCCGCGTAGTGCTTGGTGGAGAGAACGTTAGGGAGCTCCTTTGTATTTGAGTCTATGTTAGACAGCAGTTCTTGAAACGCAATAGTGGTGTCATGCGAGTAGGTGAAGTCATTTCCTGTCAGGTCTTCGTTCAGTTCTGCGTCCTCCTCCATAATATGGGGGGCGGGCGTTTCACGAAGGTGTGCAGCGAGACGGCCATCAGCCTGAACATTGAGGAGGTCATCACGCACGGTAGGTGCAGAAGTGGTGAAGTAAGTGGGTTGGTGCGGGAGCGGCGGAGGAGCGGTGACGTTCGGGATTAGTCCACATAGGCCGGGCAGGATCCTGCCAGGCGGAGTGGAAGTGAAAAGGAGGGATTGGTGCGGTGTAGGTACCGAGGAGACCATTAGGTGTCAAGGTCCACGTGTGGGAGCCCCGTGTACTGGGGATATCAACCAAGAGGAGGGTATCGGCCTGTGGCCCGCGGAGAGTAGAGTGTGCTAAAGCATCGGCAATAGCCTGCTGATCACAAGAGGTCAGAGGATGGAGTTTAACAGCGTAGCCATCGCGACTGCGGGTTTTCGGGTTGATGCCGTATCGTTTGAGCGGCTCGAGCATACTCTCCGAGCAAAAGTAAGCTCCATACTGAGGAGGAACGAGGGTAGAAGGTGGAGCAGGACCCTCAAGCCCTGCAGCGGCTTGAGTGGACGGTGCGAGACGTACAGCGTACTCTTTGATTGTGCGGCCGCTGGCGGGAGCGGGAGGACCATACGTGGCGTATTGAAAGCGGCGGCCTGTCCCCCGGGCTTGAAAGTGGAGGATAAGGAGAGTTTCCAAGACGTCCTTGGACATAGGGCGGAGGCTGCCATGTGACAAGACACAAAATTTGTTGGTGGCGATCACGTTTTGTGTAGTGGGATTAAAGTTGCCTGGCACATCCCGGCCGTCGTAGCTCTGGAGAGTTTGCAGGCGCACCCAGCCAAGGGGAGATTTAGGAATGTCAGAGCCTGCGAGAAACGTGGCAAGTTCGGCAATTTTGCGGTAAACCATGTCAATATAGAGGCGAGTGGTTTTTAGCGAAGCGATATTGAGGCTGACGATGTAGTCATCGTCAGGAGGGCCATCAGTGAGTGGTACAGGACGGCGGCGGAGGACAGTTTTGTAGCCTGTGTCGGCAGTGGAGATCAGTCCTTGCAAAAATTCTTGGGCCTTGGAGGGTTCCGAACGTAGGAGTGGATCAACGACTTCAGTAGAAAAGGAGGCTAGGGTGTCTGGGTTGGCCAGTACTGATAGATGCTCTTCGGCGAAGTCATGGAGAGCATGAGCGCAATAGGTTGGAAGCGAGTGTGCAGGATTGGCATTATGCAGAGAATCCTCGGTGGTGAGGGCTTCGAGCCCTTGCTGATAGAGAGTCTTGCTGTCGGCAGGAAGCCAAGGTGGAACTGGATTTCGTTGCTCACGGGTGGCAAGGGCCACCGGAAGAACTGCGGGTGATTCCTGAGGCCACCTGATCATCTGCTGAGGCAAGGCGATGTCATCAGGGTCATGCAAGCCCGAAAAAAGGGGATGAGTGTGCCCCGTATTAAAGGAAGCGTTGGCAAAAAAGTATGTGCCTGAGACAGGCCGGAGGGTATATCCCGCAGGATTGGTGGATAGAATGGAGGTAGACCCTCGTCCAGCTGGAAAGGGGAAAAGAACCATGGGATACTGAGCCTGCAGAACGAGTCCATTTTGCGCAAAGCTAATGGTGGCGCTTGGATGATTAGGGAGAGAACCCTTCCACTCAAAGGCGGAGGCGTCAAGCTGATGAACGTTGCTCGACGGGACAACTCCGGTACGGAGGGAAAGAGTGAAGTAAAATGTGTGTTTAGCGTAACAGATGGCTATAGCTGCTATAGCTAATGGGAGGCAGTGCCAATGTTCCATACCATGAGATTTGGTGTGCGATTTGCCAAGTTTCGGCAGTGAAGATGCTTGATGTGCCTTCATGGGTAACGTCAGCTTGCGTGATGAAGGCTCCCAGTTTGGGAATGTTGATGGGAGGGGCACCAATGCTAAACATGCCATGACGGAAGGCGCAAAGAGTACGGAGGGAATGCAGAGAAGAAGTAATAAAACGGTCAGTACTGGGAAGGAGGAGGACGCATAGACCTTTACTGCGGGTGAGGGCGACTAAGTTGCGGGCTTGTGCTTCCTTGGTTTTGGTGAGGAAGTCCGAGATTTTACAGGAGACGAAGATGGAGGCAACCCCACCAATGCCGATAGCCTTGACCGTGTTGGAGATGGTGCAGTAGGAGGAGAAACCCTTCAAAAAGTCAAGGGCGATCTGGACAATTGTTTCAATGGTGGCCCGCCGCTCCAGTTCTTGATGGAGAGTGGAATCGTTGCAGATTTTGGCGTGGATCTCACGGAAAGTAACGTTTTCAAGGAGAGGAGTGTACGGTTTGCCTTTGTGATCTGTGCGTGTAAATTCTGCGAGAGTAGTGGGGAGAAGTTGCTGCTTGTAGATCATAACGAGGTAAAATTCGTACAGAGAAGGAGGAAGGTTGTCGGGAGGGAGGCCAACAGCATCAAGGAGATCATCAACTGTATCGTTGTGCGGTGTGAGGATGAGCAGCTTGGAGCTTTCTTGATTGCGGCGAACCTGCCGGGCCACGTAGTAGGACAGAGTCGCAGTCACCTTAATGATATTTGCGACGTCATCTGGAGGAAGTCTGTTGCTCCCCGGTGACAAGCGGGGAGACCAATGGAGAAGACGGTACCCTGAGCAATGGTAAGATGTATTTTGAAGGTCTATTGGGAGTTTGGTCGCCATTTGGTCAGGGAGTGGATCTTCATAATGGCCAAAGGCCACAGTCTGTCCCGAAGAGTGTTGAAGGTGAGGATAATGCATAGCCACCTGGGTGAAGTAAGTGTCCGCGGGACATCGGAGAGAATGTGGAAGGATGAGGTGTAAAGTGACACCGGCAGTGGGTACCATTCCTTCGGCTTCCCAAACAGTAGCGGGCAAGCAGGAGAGGGGCAAGCTAGAGTCGCAGAGATATTGGAGAATGTCGAACGGAGAATCTCGATCAGAAGGGAGGTTGGAGACCTGAGCGGTACGGAGAGCCTTGAACAAAGAGAAAAGCATGGAGGAGGGGAGGTGTGGTTTGGAGCGTCCCAAGAACCCGATGGCTTTATGCGCCAATTGGTCAACCAAAGCTTCTTGAAGTTTTTCGCCACCAGTACCGGCCTTGGTTTGTTCCTGATCCCCGGTAAGGCATTGTAAGCAGCTACATGGCAAGTTGGCCCCGATCACGGTGAACCCTGCCTTCCCACCTTGTTGAGATTCGTCGTTGAAGGCCAGGCGAACCTTTTTGATAAAAGCGGAGAGATGAGAGTAGGAGTGGCAAAGTTGACGAAGTAGGCCCCCTTGGGTGATGAGGACACAGCGGAGAGGAGAATTTTCCTGAAATAGGTTAGCTCGATCTTCTTGGCCGTAGTCGATCGGGGTGGAGACGGGAATGTTTTGAGCGAGAAGCCGAGCGTATTGGGCGCGAACTGGGTCGGATGCGTCACTTAGGAGGTCACAAATGGTATCGGCAGCGGTATAGAGTGGGAGATTTGGTTCAGCGGTGAGGAGAGTTGGAATGCCCAAAATGGAAGTAGCGACGACGAGCATCATGGAGGCGCAATATATGGTTTTGCCCGAGCCAAAGATGCCTTGAAGACAGAGGGTGGTGAAACCGCCGCGCAGGCCCCAGAAGAAGGGTGATGAAATGTCTGTCTTCGGCAAGCAAGGCGATCAAAAACTTCGCGATAAATCGTCGTCCAAGGGAGGTGAGGAGTTGAAAGATTTCAGGATGGTGCGTAGATAGGCCTTTGCAGAGATCAGAGGTGAAATCCGGGATCTCCCAATTGAGCGGCCAATCATAAGTTGTTTCGATATCACCGTCTGTTTTCTTGGTGCCTGGGCGCATACCTTTGTCGAGAATGGAAACAATGGCCTCGAGAGTGTAGTGGCAACCAGATTCACCCTGGAGGTGGTTAGTGACCTTGTTACGAACGGATGGTGGAGTGAAAAAAGGAAGGACCCGCAGTAGAGAGAGCAAGGGCGCCAGGTTCAAAGGGGCCAATGGAGGATCCGGAATGAGAGCGCCGTTTAACGGGGCGTCAGAGTATGGCCAGCCCAGGGTTTTAGGGAGGCGGTAGAACGGGACGCGGACGAGATGTTGGAAAAGGCCCGGAAAAGCAGATACCGGGACTAAAAACGAGAGTGATAAGGAGATAGTTGGCAAAACGCAGGTTTCAACAGTGGTGTTGAGGCGGTCCCAAGACAGGAAGACGAAGCTGGTAGAAGGCCTGTGAGGTTGGCGCCATACCCTTACCCCCAGGAATCTGGACAGAGTTGTGGAGAAGGAACGGCAAAACAATGCCCACGATTTGCGTGACCTGTGCGGCACTAGGATCGCCGACCTGATCAGGGTTTTCAAGGACAACCCGGCCTTTAAGTGCTACCTTAGTAATGTACATGGCGAAGGAGAAGTATCCACAGTCTGCTGGATAATCATCAGTGGCAGGGAAGGCAAATTGGATGAAGTTACCGGAATGGATGCCGAATTGATGTTGCCCTGTTGGACCCCGACGAAAACAGGCCCATGGGACAGCGTCACAGCGGAGGTCAACAACTGCCATGTGAGGAGCGACCTTACGGATGATCCAAACATGAAAAGAGGGAGGTTCGGGCGGAGGGTCGGGGGTGCCCGGTGGCCACTGGAAATGTCGTTTAAGAGGAGGAGGCAAAAAAGGAGCGGGAGGATCATTGTCCCTGCGGACAGGCGGTGAAATGCACATGCTACTAAGCAGCTGGGAGTGAAGGAAATCCAACGCTTGAGGTAAAGGGAGGTTCATGAGAGCCTGTCGCAGGCAGTCTTCCAAGGCGTGAACGTCTTCCTGTGAGAAACCCAGATTTTTAAGAGCTGGGATGCGGAGGAGTTGCAGAAAAGTACGGGAGTAGAAGGCTTCAGGACTTTCATGAATCTCCATAGTGGTATGGAGCATGGGGATGATGTCACCATTGGGTTCGCGGTGGCAGCCACGTAGAAGAACCGGAGTGAGGGCGTCAACAGCGGCGCCAAAATGCAACGGAGGGACAATACCCATATAAGAAAAGAGTCCGAGAAGGAGGTCAAGTAGATCAGGGCAGTAAGTGGCACCAAGAGTGCCTTCGCGAGCCTCCAGTTGTTCATACGTAAGAGGGGCGAGGAAGCTGGCAAAGAAGGTGGCAGCCGAGAAATATTTGAGAGTGGGAACAACCTTTTCATAGTTGTGACGATAGTCGCCGAAGTGAGACCAAGGTTGAAAAGGTATTTGGTTATGAAGTTCAGCATAGGCGCGTTGTGCATCAACGCCATCGTGCAGGGTCAGCACTGCCACCCCGCGGTTATAGAGGTAATTCAGGAGGATTTCATTAAGAATGCAAGGAGAAATACGATCGTGGACGTGCTGGACGATGCGGAGGGAGTGAGTGAAGCTGGACTCGTCATAAACATGCCCTTTTGCAGCAGAATCATTGGCGAGCTCAAGTTGCAGAGAATGGGCTGTGTAATAGACGTCCAGAAGTTCTTGAAAAATTTTGGCGGCATGGCAATGCCCCCCAAACATGTGAGGACGCAGTCGAATTTACTATATTCAGCTCTTGAAGGAGGTCGGTAGGCCAGCAGTGCTGCAACGGCAGCGCTGTAGGCCCCGGCACCAAAGCCTTCAAGGAGCAGAGAGTCAAGAGCGTACATGGAGAAGATGTGTGTGTAGAGATTGTAGGCAAGTGTGTGGGGAGGTAATCGCCAGGCGTGCAGCCCAGCATGGTAGTGGGAGCATAGCTCTTTATAGGAGGCTAAGATTGGGTCAATGGTGGAGCGTGGGATGGCGTCCGCGGTGTATCCAACGCAATATTCCATCGTACTGTAAAATACCGAGGCCAGAGATTCATACTGAGGAACATGGGAAAAATATGAGTTCCAAACAGCCCCCTGCCTGTCGGCTGATTCTTGGTGAATGTCGCGGTAGCCCAGAGTAGAGCCGTGAGACTGTGCACGATCTCCGGCCGAGGGCCAGTTTTCCAACGCTAAAAGATCACTGAGAAAAGACTCAGGAAGCGCTTCAGGTGTGACAGGAAGGTTAGCGAAGGAAACTTTGTCGTGAGTGTCAGGAGAAAACACGAAGTGATATTGCTTGGCACCATATCCTCCAAAGTCTACTCCGTGCGCACGATTGTTGGTGTGGACTTGTAGTTCATCAGTACGCCGAAAGTACGGAAGTGGAAGTTGGGAGGAGTTTAGATAAACGCGCGCATGGGGGCCGAGAGCCCAGGCTTGTTGAAAAATGCCAGAGACATAAAGGTCAGTGCCAGGGCCCAAGGCAGCCCCCAAGGTCACGAAGAACGGAAGGGGAGGACAGTCTTCTTCGGTTACTGCGTAAAGCCAAGCGACCGGGAAAGGGCGCAAGGCGGCTTTGGAGGTAGTGAGAGGGAGAATAAATAGACCGTCCCCTGGGGAGACAGACAAGAAGGAGGGGTGTATGGTGCTGAGAATAGTCAAAAGATCACCGGGACGCGCCGATAGGTTTGAGAGAGCCGCGTTGGGTTCACCATTTGTGGTAAAACAAGTGTACACCAGAAAATCAGCGAGGGCAAAAGTCATGGCGAGGAAATCGGTTTCATTTTCAGGCACATAACCGTAATAGGGCGTACAATAGAGGGCAAAATGCAGGTCAGCTGCAAGAGAGCCGGTTTCAACCGATGCTCTAGACGAAGGGCAGTGTTGGTAGGTAGTACTGCGTGCGGCCAAGAGGGCTGCCATAGCTGCAGCAGGTGTGTGGGAGACAAAGTCTGGACGACCTTCAACCGGTTGACCCGTAAAGTTAGCCGCAGGAGGAAGGCGAAGAAAGACTTCCGGGCGAACCAAGCTTGAGTTAGAGGAGAAGGCGTGGAAAGCAGCGGGGCGAGGAAAACAAGCAGTGAGATCATCCACGGCAGAGAATGTACCGAGGGTATAATCCGGCGTGCAGACCAAGAATGGGAGGGAGGGATACAAGCAAATAGTGGCCAAAGCCGTAAAGAGAGGCGCCCATTCCAGTGGAACGGGTAAGCATTGATCAGGGCCGACAGGGACGAAAAGCGTAAAGTGATACCGAGTTTCATTGTTGGTAAAGCAGCCCACCAAGTGGGAATGGAGGGCCTTTCCTGCCAACGGGTGGGCAGGGAAGCCCACGATCAACGTCAAGAAGGGCGGAGGAGAGAGCTCCTGGGCACGCAAATCTGCTAAGGTAGGAGCAATCCGCGCTGAGAGAAACTCCAACAAGGCGGGCAACTTAAATGGCGAAGGAGAAGGAGCAGGAAGGAAGGTAAGGTGATCGACGGATTCCGGGACGATCTGGGGCTGACTCATTTTACGAGCATCTGCAAAAGTGCTGTCGAGGTCGACGAAGCGGTCAACCAAAGCCTGGAAGGGCGTGTCTGGAGTAGTGGAAGAGGCGTCTGCAGGATTAGGAAGGGGATCAGGCGCCTTGGATGCCATGGAAGGGAAAAGCCATGTAAAGATTTCCCAACCGGAGTACCGTTTCCCCCATTTTGTGGTTAAGTCTCCGAAGCGGGAGAACAATGTAGGAAGAGGGCGAAAGGCCTCTGCGAACAACTGAAAGAGAGCAGGCCTAGTGAAACTAGGTCTTTCGATACGAGCACCGGCAGGTCGTGGTTGAGGAGGGTGCACAGTAGGGCGCAGCGCCTGAATTTTGATGCCTCCTAATGGAAGAGGCCCTGTGGGATCAGCCGAGTCAACATCCATACCGGTGGCAGATCCAGCAGCTTCGGAAGACATGGGAATATCTGGCCCGGTGTCAGGCGGGTCAATCGCCATGTCGTCCGGAGCATTTGGAGGTGGTGGCGGCGGCGCAGAGGTCGTGGAAGAAAGATGTGAAGGAGCAGCGGCTTCCGGTAGAACAGTGGGAGTAGCCACAGTGGGGGCAATGACTTCCTCCGAAGTATAAGCGGGAGGAGGAGGAACAGATGGCGTAGCCATAGTAGCTGCAGGCACCCGTGATTTTGCAGCAAGGATGTTTGGAGGAGCCTTAGCGGAGGCGGCCCCGGAGACCGACATAGGAGGAAATTCTTTGTCAAAATCGGGGGCCACGGGCTTGCGTTTAGAATAGGCAATATATGGTATCCGTTGGCCACAATCCTTTTTAAGATTAGAGTCACTGAGTGGTAGGGACTTGCCTTGAGCAACTTGAAGGGCAAATTCCAGGGCAGTGGTGATCCGTCGAGTAACGTTATCAGGAGCCGCCGGAAGACCTCGTTGGTTGTTCCGTATGGGCTGGAGGAATGGAGTAAGCGGGCGCTGTTGAAAGAGCCGATCGAGGTGATTGGCAAACTTCCACCGGACGGTTTGGTTGCTATGATAGATAGCAAGAGGGAGGGTTTTATGAAAGACAACGAAGTCCCTATTAGTGTCAAGTTTTTCAGGGACCTCCTCTTGAACATGGTCAGAAAGATCTTCAAAGACTGCAAAGTTATCACTGTGAGTGTTGATCTTACCTCCAGCGGAGAAGGTAGAGATAACTGGGTGATAAGGCCAAATGACTTGCCAAGTGCGGGCAGGATTATAGGGCCTCAATCTCCACTTTTCACCTTATCTATCTCTTCTCTCGTTTCCTTTCGGGCTCCCTGCCATTTAGGTCCGCCCCCGATTGGACTCACTCAGCGCCTACTCTGACTGGGTTTTTCATTCACTCCTCACCACCTCTCTTTCAACCTCCTCCCTAGGTTGACCTGATCATTTTGCACTCTCTGGGAAATTGTGGGCCCTGCCATTTAGTTCAGCCCCCACTTTTTTCCATTCTCTACTTCCCACCTGCTGCCAAGGGCTCCCTGCCATTTAGGTCAGTCCCCTTGGTTGCTTCATTCATCTTGCCTTGTTTTTTGTTGTTCTTCTCCACACTGGCTTTGGGCCTCCTGCCATTTAGGTCAGTCCCCACTGCCAGACGGTGACTAGCCCATCTCTCCAGCATGGACTTTGATCCTGATGATTCTAACACTTGGCCAACTGATGCTGAAAGCTGGTATCAGGTATCCTATACCACTGTGACTATTTCAAATCGACGAATTCCTTTTCCACCTGAGGGATACTATGCTATCTTCGGTAGCGTCTTTGATCGTGATCCCCACAATCTTTCCCTCTATAATGCTGCCTCCACCGATGTCTCCGACTTGCTCGCATCTCTCCCTCAATGGGAATTCACTGGAGAGACTCAGGAGCCGAAACCTCGGAGGAGAAAAGGATGACCGGAGGGGTCGCTCTCAGAAGCAAAGACACTGGTGGGGAGGTAGGCCGCCCCGGCTAATGTTTGAGCCACGCTGGAACAAGTAAAACTGCGGGGCCAGGATAGGGATAAATCTGATACCTGCGATTTTCTGAGACATCTGTGACTAAAACCGAAAAACAGTAAATCAGTGACGGTGTCAAAGTGAAAACTGATTTAACAGTATGAGGACATGTGTAATCAGATTTTAACAGAGATATGCTCAACGGTAAAAGCCAAAAGACCAAGAAAGTTGGCCAAACCTTGGAATGAGACATGAGAACAACTGTGAGTATGGATCACACTCTAGGTTGCTTCAACCGCTTAAAAGACTGTAAAAAGATTTAGAACTTATGAAATCAACCAAGACGATGCTGCAAATATTAGATAATACCGCAAGACTGTCGGTATGTAAAGTCGAAACAAAATAATTTGTGAGGCAAATAACTAGATGGTCGAGGTTCGGTAAATAACATGTGTGGACGGAGCCCACTACGGAGTCATCTACCAACAACCGCAACCTGCGTTTAAATAAGTGCCATGTAATCGTCTCCACGAACGACGGATAGTGGTAGCGATGAGGCGTAAGAAGGGAGCAGTTACTACGGGGTGAGCCAACCACAAACGGAGCCAAAGGCGTAGGTACCCGTAGCCTTTGGCTCAAGCCCCTTTCGGTTCAAGGGTCCGGTAGTGGAATTCCACGAAAAGTGGTTAGTACACGAAAGACTTCAGGTCTGAAACGGGTTGTTGTAGGGCGGCCGCCTGTGCCTTCTTTCTCTTGTGCTTTTAATCCTTTCTAGCTCGCCACCATTTAGGTTGGTCCTAGATTGGATTGAATTTTTCCATTTTAATCCTCCCTCCTTGATCCTTTCTGGCTCGCCACCATTTAGGTTGGTCCTAGATTGGATTAAATTTTTCCATTTTAACTCTCTCTTCTTGATCCTTTCTAGCTCGCCTCCATTTAGGTTGGTCCTAGATTGGATTCAAATTTTTCCATTTTAACCCTCTCTTTTGATCCTTTC